>OZ018393.1:37444740-37489728 GCA_963969525.1 Ontholestes murinus | reverse complement strand
CATATTAAATAATTCAAACAATAGATTTTTCAATAATATACATCAATGGGTGAGATATGTAGATGATGTATTTTGCATATTTATAGGAACGAATAGACAATTAGACCAACTTCTTACATATATGAATTCTATTGACAATAATATCCAATTCACTATAGAAATTGAAGTAAATAACAAATTGAATTTTCTAGACCTAACTATAAGTAAAATAGAAGACCGATTAGCTTACAATATTTATAGAAAGGATAGTTTTAGCGACGCAATAATACCGTCTGATTCATATCAATCCTATCAAATTAAAATGAGTATTTTCCATAGCCTAACCAATAGACTACTTAATATACCAATGTCAGAAATTGATTTTAATAAAGAGGTGGAAACGATTAAACAAATTGCAACTAATAACGGTTATAAACCAAGCATAATAAATAACTTGATAAAGAAAAAACGTAAATCCTCTTTATTAAAATTAATTTATGCCGGAGTAGCTCCACTAGATCGCAAAATATATTATTCATTAAATTATACAGGAAAAACGTCCCAAAAATAAGTAATCTTCTGCACAAATTAAATATAAATATAATATCTGTTAACAAAAATAATTTAAAATCATTACTAGTAAATAACAAAGATAAGGTTGAGAAAGATCAAAAAAGTGGAGTATATGAGATACAGTGTTCCGGTTGTGAATCAATTTATATCGGACAAACAGGCAGAAACTTCAAAACCCGATTATACGAACATAAAAAATCTATATTAGATAAAAACCCAAAAACAGGCTTCGCAAGACACTGCATTGATAACAACCACATATTTGATCCATCTCAATTTAAAATTTTGAGACAAATGCAAAAATGTAAAAAACTTAATTACTGGGAAGTTTTTCACATTAAGAAAGCCCTAACTTGCGGCAAAATCGTCACTAATGATAATCTGGAAATTCCAAACTCCCCGTTGCTAAATACATTTATTGCGTCTGCCCCGAAATAGGCTTAAATTAGATATATAAGCGGAGCAATATTTTCTTAGATTTTAGTAATCCTTGTAAAACCCTTTAAAAATGATCGTGTGATCGAAACTAGTTAGGGAAGTAAAATAAATAAAATTGTGAAACAAATAAAACCAAGTGAAATTAATTACACATTTAAATTTGAATATATTTCGACGAAAAACTTAATTTTTTATTAATTGATATAAATAACTAATAAACTATAAATAAAATATATAATACAAACCAAATGGCAGATTTAAGAACTCTGAAGATTTCATTTAATGCAAGTCGAAGCGATTACAATAAAGCGAACATTTTTTCCATAAATAATAATGGCGGCCGACATTTGTGCAATTTGTTTACTGGTTGCTAAGTAACGCTTTCATTAGTGCACAGCGGGCAAAATATGTTTTCATTAATTGAATTATTGAAATGACATTAAAATATTACTCATATGAACATTTCTTTGAAAATTGCTGCACGATCGAAGATAAAATTTTGTAAGGCACACACGAACTGGAGTTTAAAAACACGAGCAAGGAACGAGCGAGTTTTTTTAAAACCAGGAGTGCAATAAAGAAACTTTTTACACGTGTGCCTTACAAAATTTTATCTTCGATCGTAAAAGATTTCAAAGAAACAATAACGATTACTAACGATCTAACACAAAAATGCAAAATAAGACAACTATAACAAAATACAGGCTTTTTAAACTAAAGTGACATACTAAATTAATTATGTGACGTTTTTAAATACCATAGAAAACTAGATACATTAAAATGTTTACTTAAAAAGTACTAAAACGGTGAAATAAACAATATTTTGGCGTTTTCTGTAAAAACGAGAAGACAACATTTAAGATATAAATACCATTCGATAGGTAATTAAAACGCGCATTTGCTGATAAATTAATTAATATAGCGTTCCATTTAAATAAATGAAGTTATAGCCATTTAAAGTTCTCATTTGTTTAATTCCATTTTTTTTACACCCGGTATAAGATGTCAAATTTATTATACTTGGAAAATAAAATATGATCTATTGTTACATTTCAGTGTAAATTTGGTATGCATAACTTTACTTTTTAAGTATTTGAAACATGAAAATTAGGTTAAATTTTTACAAAATTCAAATTATTTAAAAAACCTTATGGTTTTTATTACTTAACCTTATTAAAACACACACTTATTTTGATCGAAGGATCCAAAAATGCAATAAAATACAGGGTGTTTCATTAAAAAAACACAACTTTAATACTTTTAGGGTTTTTGGGACACCCTGTATATTATGAAAGTAATTTTAAAAAGTAGCCCTAATAGACCCCCATATATCCCCAAAGTGAAACTTTTTTAAATTCACGTATTTTGGCCACAATATTCCGTGCCGTATAGCGTGAATAACCCTGTATAATATGCCAACGTGGAATGATGTTTATTATAGGGTGCACGAATATTACGACAACTGACGACAAAAAAAAATTATAACTAAAATCTAACTATAATATCGAGTGGTTAGGACTGAACATACATTTGTTAAAACAAATTTTAAGGTCGTTCCACTAAATATAATAAGAATAGAAGTTCTCAACTAAAAATATCATACCTAACGACAAGTCAATCCGAACTGTTATTTCATATTTGAGATTTCAAAAATGCCAAAGCCCTGCCTAAGTTTGTGCTCCTTCGTCAAAATTTTGATACCCATCCTAAACACAAATTACTGTAATGTAAGGGTTTGGTCACAATTTCATACAGAACACTTCTCGAAACTCGAGAAATTTTAAGATAACGAAAATATCATTAAGCGCTTGTAATAATTCTATGAATTAGCAAAAACTACTATTTAAAGTTTGTGAAATAATTTTATCTTTGAAGCTCCTTCCTATAATTTTTAAATTATAATTTATTGTTATATTTAGGTGAAAGTCTCTGTTATTCGTAAGGAATAGTTTCTTTTATGTTTAACTTCGGAAATAATACAAAATTAATATACAATAAAATATTGTCTTTATGGACTAGAACGGTGGACTACGAATAAGAAAAGATCAAAGAGATTGGAGATATGGGTCTACATACGGATGTTAAAAATCTGCTGGATGGATCACTTTACGAACAAAATGGTTCTACAAAGAACAGACAAAGAACTAGTCCAATTCAGCATTAAAAAAAATTTGGAGAATTCCTTTGACGCATAGCTCGTAATTCAAAATGTGAAATGTTGCAGCTCTTTATATATAGCAAAATCGTGGTATGCGTCGCAAAATTTCATAAATAATAGTAAGTGGATCGCCGACGAGTTTAGGCAGGTGATCCTTTAGAATTGAGCCGATAACAAGTTTGAAATAGAGACGATGTCGAGGTTAGCAGGGATTATCATTAAAAGTTTTATAACTTCGTTATAATTAAGAAGGCGATAATTTCATTGTTGTGTAACCTATGAAACTATCATTCACTGAATTATTCCGCATAGCCATCTCTAAAGTAAGCATTCCCGTGTTAATCAGCAACCTCGGAGGAGACGCTGAATAGAAGAAGAAGAAGATGGTCCGTTATCTGCCTGAAGGATGTTGTAATGGGGGATAGGAAAGATATTGTCATCGGGGGTGGATGGTGAGAGGAAGGTTTCTTTGAGACAAAGGATGGGTTTAATTGGGGTCGGTCAGGAGGGAGCTGATTGGAAAGATTTTACATCAGGCCCCTCTGACGTTAATTTAGGGGGAACGGTTGTGTCATAAGTGAGAGATTTAGCGGTATCTTGTTTTTTGAGAACGCGTGATCGTTGGCCACGCACTGAGAGCATTTGGTCGAGGTGGCAGTCTATTTATTCGATAAGTGGCTGCCGGCAGCGATACCGCAGGTAGTGGATTTCGTGCAGGGGGTGGAAGGGTTTGTGGAATTCAATGCAGGAGGGGCAAAGGGATATGCAAAACGCCTGAAGGGGCGGACAAGTATATCGTCGCGGATGAGGAGGTCAATGATAACTTTGTTTATTGAAAACAGCTCTGGAGATGACGTTCATTACTTGATGGAGGTCGCATCCAAGTAATCGGAAACGTCCCAGATGACGCAGGAGGTAGATTTTTTGTGGGGGCAGGGAGATTAATAGAAGGGTCTGTTTTAATACATCATCTTTAATAATAAGTTGATCACCGACGAGTTTAGGCAGGTGATCTTTTAGAATTGAGCCGAAAAGGGGTTTGAATGATCTTACTGAAGCAAGAGTGTCTGCGGTGGCGATGGGAACGAAATAGGGACGATGTCTAGGTTAGCAGAGATGATCATCAAAAGTTTTGTAAGTTCGTTATAATTGAGAAGGTGGGACGGGAGACCAGCAATGTTGATATTGTGCACCTACCATTTTATGACTGCAGCGTAGGGTCCTGATGAATTAGTGGGGCAAGCCTAGACGAGAGTTCAGCCGAATTCCTCTGAAGATCCACAAGGAGGTCCACCAGAAGATATGAGAGAGTTATCCAGCAATGCGATTTCTTTTGGGGTTGAGTTTCCCTGAGGAAGGTTACCAGCACCTAGACCCGTCAGAGATAATGTCAAGGGGTACGCTGGGTTTAGTATGAAGGAGGCAGCGCGGGAGGTAGTAGTCGTGGATATGGAGTAACTAGAGGCGGCGGCTGGTGAAAGCGGCTTTAGGGTATAATAAAGGAACTAATATATTAAAGTCATTCAAATGAGTGTAATTTGGAATAAAAGACAATAACGCAAATAATTATCTAATTTTTACAGAACATAATTTAAAATTAAGTAAACATTTCGTAAATCCCCAATTTGTAAATAATTATTGTTTTTCTACAAATACCTAAAGGACTTTAATATATTTTATTAACAGAACATGTTTACGAAAGTATTCGTTAATATGCTTCATAAGGGCAGAAAGACTTTCGGTCGATAGCCCAGACAGTGACGGACTAACACCAATCATACTGTATATATGTATGTATGTGTTCTTGTAAATATTTGTTACTGGAATAAAGATGTTGTATATATATGCTTCATAAATATTTTACACCATTATTTAAACTTTAATTGGCTGCGAAAATACATAAATAATCTGCATATTTTAGAATTAATAATCTAATTGCATCAAATTATTAAAAAATAGTTATTTGTATGCCAAGGCCGCGAAATATAACTTTAGTGGCCCGAGAGGAAAATTATAGCCGAGGCCGCTTGCGGCCGAGGCAATATAACCTCGAGGACACTAAAGTATTTCGCGGCCAAGGTGTACACAAAGCTTTTTGTGCAACTGATACAATTAATAATAAAAAAATAACAAGAGTTGTAGATAAGTAATGAGAAATTGTTGTCAAAACTTTTTATGTGACTATTAGAAAACATATATTTTAACGAATAAATATTACTTAGGGTTAACATTTATGGTTATAGTACAATTTGAATTACTTGCTTCCGTTACAAATTGAGTTATTTGTTCTGCATATATTAGATTTTTTGGCTCGATACCTGACAGATTTCTTTTTTAATAAGGGCACTAACTTCGAAAATTTCGAAATATCAATTCCATCTTTTATGTTAATTGTACATTTAAGCATGGAATAAATACTCCACAAACTTGACGATTTTAAAACTTTTGATTTGTCTTCCAAGTATGCCATCAAAACATTTTCCGATAATTTCGTTCGTTGTGGTATTAAATTTTCTGTATCAGCATCCGCTATTAATTTGGTTTCTGGTGGAGTACAACTAATAGTATAATTACTATCGGAATCGGACATTTTCTTAAACTGAAAATGAAGTGACAGTAAATAATAAACTAGTGTTGGCATGGCAACGCGGACTTTTTGAGTACTTTGGCGTACTGGTCGCTAGGCGACGCGTCCGCGAAGTAACTCGGCTCGCGAAATTTCATTTTGCAGGCGTTCAGGAGCACAAATAGTTATTTATCTACGATCGTGCAGAAAGTAGACGCTTTTTGCATCATTTTTCATAGTAAAAGTGGGTTTTTAAAGCACTAGTGCTTTTTTGCGTTTTTATTGCACGGTAATGTCAAATTGTTTTTATTGCACAGAACTGTCAAATCTGACAGATGAATATATTATAGCACAAAATTTCAACTAAAAACTTAAATTTTTATTAATTGATACAAATAGCTAATAAATTATAAATAAAATATATAACACAAACGAAATAGCAGATTTAAGAACTCTGAAGATTTCATTTAATGCAAGTCGAAGCGATTACAATAAAGAGAACATTTTTTCCATAAATAGTAATGGCGGCCGACATTTGTGCAACTTGTTTACTGGTTGCTAAGTAACGCTTTCATTAGTGCACTGCGGGTAAAATATGTTTTCATTGATTGAATTATTGAAATGGCATTAAAATATTACTCATATATTCTTTGAAATCCTTTACGATCGAAGATAAAATTTTGTAAGGCACACGTATAAAAAGTTTCTTTATTGCACGAACTGGCGTTTAAAAACACGAGCGAGGAACGAGCGAGTTTTTTTAAAGCCATTTCGTTTGTATTATATATTTTATTTATAGTTTATTAGTTATTTGTATCAATTAATAAAAAATTAAGTTTTTCGTCGAAAATTTGTGCTATAATATATTAATCTGTCAAATTTGACATTTCTGTGCAATAAAAACAGTTTGACATTACCGTGCAATAAAAACGTAAAAAAGCACTAGTGCTTTAAAAAGCCACTTTTACAATGAAAAATGATGCAAAAAGCGTCTACTTTCTGCACGATCGTAGATAAAAACATATAACATGGAATATTGAGGCCGCGAATCTTAGAGGTTTAGCAATTAATTTTTAGAAATTATGTTAAAAACTTAAGTATTTTAACTTGAAACAATGTTTTACCTAATCTATCAAAATTAAACACACTATTTTTCAGATTCTTATTTATTTATTTCTTCCTACTTTTTTAATGTAACATATCTCTTAAAATATAAGGTAAATAAAACACGCCATACGTTTCGCCACACAATGGCTTCATCATTTAATATACTGTAGTTGATTTAAATTTAAATCGTATATTGTGTATCCAACCTATAAAATTTAAATTATTATAATATAATATAATAAATAATGTTATTAGAATCAGATTGATAATAAAGTTGCTTAATAATCGCACTTACAATCTCTCTTTAACTCTCACACAAGTTCATAGACAATTTCGTAACCTCAGAAGTATTATTTGGGAGAATTAACATTAATATGTGTTTTTTTTGTTTCAGGATACGTTAGGATGTAAAGTACATTTGAAGAAATGAATTCCCAGAATTATACTTCCGTTTACTGCGACCTGTCGGCCTTTTCGAAACGATATAGTTATTACCATGGTTACTTGAGTATACTAGTGTGCGTCTTCGGTTCAGTAACTAACATTCTGAACGTGTGCGTGTTAACGACCAGGGAGATGAGGTGGCCCACAAATATAATCCTCACAGGGTTGGCAATAGCGGATTTGCTTGTAATGCTGGAATATATTCCGTTCTCCATTCACGTTTATTTAAATCCGGACGCAAAGCTTAAAGAAAGCTACTATACGTATTCATGGGCGGTTTTTATATACTTTCACGCGCTCTTTACACAAGTGTGCCATTTTATTTCATGCTGTTTAACAGTGATTCTCGCTATTTGGAGGTACGTCGCAATAAGTCACCGACAAAATAATAAGCTGCTGCAGACTGTAACGAGTGTACCGAGAACACTACTGACAATATTTTTGACATATTTGTGGTGTCCATTAGTGTGCCTACCATTATTTCTTACCCATCGAATCGCGAAAAATTACAGGGAATTTGATGCGAATAGTAAGTTAATAAGTAACAAATCCAACCATACCGGACCAACGAAAAACACTTCAATTTATACAATAGAGATAAGTGGACATTTTAAAAACGCTACGTTTTTCGTGTACGGGGTCGTGATAAAACTTGTGCCATGCATTTTATTAACTATATTATCGATGAGACTGATTACCGCTCTATTGGAGACAAAAAGGCGGAGGAGACAATTATTACATAATAGTGGCGTGCCGTTGGTTGAAACTAATGGAAAGAAGTCAATATCTCATCAGAGAAATATAGAAAAGGAACACCAAACCGATCGAACAACAAGGATGCTACTCACCGTTTTATTGCTATTTCTGATGACGGAGTTTCCACAAGCTATCCTGGGTCTTATGACCGTCATTATTGGAGAAAATTTCTATATCCAATGCTACCATCCCTTGGGTAAGTAATTTTTAAAATTTACTATTTATTTCTATATCCCAATAAAATATTTTTATTTCATTTATTTCTTTCGGAATTGCCTGTAATAATTTTTGCAAAAATTTACAAAAGACAATTTTATATTTTAAATGTTAATTTATTATGTGCCACATTTTATTATAAATGGTATGAATTTATTTTATGCGCAATATTGGGGATGTGAAATAATTTATACTCGATAGATTAGATAAGTATCGTATAAATTATTGTTTAATGAAACGCTCCGTTATCAGATAATCCCAATAAAGGACTTATCTGCAAACCAGAAGCAATTAAACAGGCCTTTCTAATGAATTACATAAAGTAATAATTTACAAATACTTAATTACCATATTTTCAAATTGGGAGAAGTAAAACTCTTGTTATGTTCTTTTTCTATATTTTCAGATAAATGACACGTGTTTTGGTTCTTAAGGACATGTCAGTTATCTGAAAATAAAGAAATGGAACATAACAAGTGTTTTACTTCTCCCAATTTTCTGTTTATATCTGTGCTATTGCTCTTATTCTGAAGTGTTTTAGAATAAATCAGTTTATTATTTAGAATTTCTGTCGAGATATCATTTCATAACCTTGCTTACATTTTACTAGAGTACCCCCTTGAGCTCGAATAAAATGTTTCAAATGTATAATATAATATTTGTAATATATAACCTCCTGTTCCAGACGTTTTTAACTGTGTGTAATTTACTTTCTAACTTGTAAACCATTAGAATAATGAAATAAAATTAAAATAATTTTGTATGCTTAAAAATATAGACATAAAGGCATTAAAAAGTATCTGTTCTTCACGCAATTTACTACAGTGATAAATCTATGTCCTATTTTTATTAATTATACGCTGAGATGAGTTGCTAATATGCTTATATATAAGTGTGTATTTCTAAAATGTTAGCGATTTAGGCTTTATTATAAATATAAATTGTTCATTTTATTATTTAATGCTTCTAGTTGAGACATGATCAATCAGCTGATTTTAAACTTAGCCTTAAAAATTGCAGTTGTTAGAGTAGATATACCAATTGTACAAAATCTTGAGGGGATCGTAATTTAGTTGCCTTACAAATAAAGATCTATTGTGGGCGTATTTGTTTAGTAGTAGTTTTAAACAAAGTTTGGTATGAGTTTGTGAAAAGTTGCTTATTGGTTCGACGTTATCATACAAGATGCGAAAACCATTCATTAGTATTAAAATAAATATGTAGATGATTCGATAATTTGCCCGAGGCAATAGTATACACATTATACCATATATGATAAATGATATACTTTAGTTATGTACGATTAAACAATATTTCATAACGTACCGTCGCATTTCTGCAGATCACAAAAATTTGTGCTCGCTGGAGACCATTAATACGATCCCCTGGACAATAAAATGTATTGCTATGTCTAGAATTTGTCTAGTCACATGGAAGCTTATTCTTGACCATAAAATTAGAGTACTTTATTATGGATCAACTTCCAAAGAAACTTGGTTTTTCTCTTCTGGTGGCTAATGAAGTTACAATTGATACCAAACTAGACTATATACAATTTTTTTTATAACATAAGCAAAATATAATGACTTTCTGAGGTTTATGTCTCTAAACGACGCACGGATTTCGATAACAAATCCTAACATCCCGGAAACAGACATTTCTATATTTGTGATATGTTTTGTAAAATTTAGCTCAACTGTGTTAAAATACCCAAATCTTTTATTTTAGTCCATATCCATTAATTTTTTATAATGTTGAAAATTTGTTACTCTTAGAATATGACAATATTGAGATAAAGATTATTTCCTTTACACCATGTTACCAGTTCCTAGTCTGCTGCAGAGATACGGAGTCACTCAACGATTTAATACTTGTAAAGAGTTTCATGTCATCTGCGTATTCTAAACCTGCACAGCTTAAGGAGTGCAGCAAAGAATTAATACTTAAACATAATATAAAGAAACAGTCCCAAGTTCGAACCCTGCTGTACACCAGTATAAATTATAAATCTGTAGGAGTGATAGCCAAGGAAAGCTACATAGGCTTGATGGTCAGATAGGTACGATTATTTAAGCAGCTGTAACCATGAAACCATGCCAACCAAGAGTAATAATAAATTACTTTATAATGAAATGGGACTATAGTTCCCTAAAATATGTTAATTGTTTTTTTTTATAAACCGAAGTAAGCATGTGCTAATAGCAAAATTTGGGCAAATTAGCAAAAACAAAAGTTAATAAGTAAGGAATAGACTCATCAATTTGGCAATTGGCTTTCAGAAACGGGATTAATAAAAAATTATTGACCTTTACGATAACGTTGTCAGTAAAGTTAGAGGGTTTTTTAATTTCTAGAAAATAGTGACGCAAATCCGTTGATGTTATCACACCGCGTACAATACTCTTGAATTTTATCAATAAGCCTGCTTGAAATCTGAGTCGCCCCTTGCTTCATAAGGGCATAGTTTCATAAACCGACATGGTTAGATTTGACTATATTCAACTTTTCTCAGATATAAATTATATGCTTCGGCAGTTTGCAGTTTTGTAAGTGATTTGAGTTATTTATACAAGTTAAAGAAGTAGTATCTAATACTTCATATTGAATACCATTATTAAATGCAATGAATACTCTACCTTTTCTAAGCCCGATACAAATAAAATTCCTGTGACAACTGATAATATTATAATTTGGAGGAAAGAGCTCAGAATTTTAGGTTGAATTGTTTAACCGGGTTTCCATATAATTTAATTGCATGACAGCTAACATAAAAATCATTCGTTTTAGAGGATAGTATTTTGATGAAATATATTTAACAACTGGGAGTATTGGTTGTGGTTCTCATATTTTATACGTAGGTCAGTTTCGCCATTTGCCAAGCGATTTTTCAACTCTTCTTTAACCGATCGGTATAAATTTCTCTGGGTTGGTGTGCGATTTCTGGAGAGTTGCAAACCTCTTCATTTGCAAGGGGTTGTATTTTTTATAACATTAACTACATTAACATGAGTAAAATTAAATCTCTGCCGATTTTATCAAAATTACAAAATATACATAGTTTTTATTTATTTATTTATTTATTTACGTATTTTGACATCATACAAACATTTTACAAGTAAATAATACAATAACACATTAAAACTAAAATTAAAACTAAATTAAGTTTAACATATAGCACGACGCGCGTTTAGTTTGAACTGTGCTAAAGACGGACAATTAAAATCGAGAATATCACAGTATTTATTGACTGTATTCGACATCCTCACAAGTGGACTGAATAATATATATGATGTGCGACTATATGGAATATAAAATAGTGGACAATATCTAGTGTTATAACAAGGCACATTAAAAGAAAAACATTCGAGGCAATCTCCAGAAGTAATTAGATTGTTAATAACCTTAAAAGTAAAACATAGGTCATAAAATTGTCGCCGTTTTGTAAGGCTAATTAACTTGACAAAATCCCCTACATGATCTAAATTTAAAATTATACAAATTATGTCTTAGATATTTAAAAAATGTAATTTGTACCATTCCCAGCCTGTCGACAAAACGTCTAAAATGTGGTGACCAAATAATACTGCAATACTCTAAAACTGAGCGCACTAATGTGACAAATAAAATAGTTAAGCTACGTACATTTGTAAAATCCTTTGTTATGCGTTTAAGAAAGCCAAGCATTTTATTGTCTTTAGTTATTACGGTTTCTATATGATAAGAGAACGAAAGCTTTTTATCCAAATATACGCCTAGATCTTTAATCGTGTCTATATGATCTAGGTTATTATTATCTAAATTGTAAATGACAGGGGAACTATTTACTTTCCGAGAGAACAACATTACGTGGCATTTGTCTATATTTAATGTCATATCATTAATGACACACCAAGTATTTATAGTATCCAAATCTTTTTGAAGTATTGCAGAGTCAATATTCGAGGAAATTTTCTTGAATATTTTAACATCATCTGCAAATAGTAATAGAGGCGATCTTATTCCAACAGATGTATCGTTTATAAAAATATTAAACAAAAGGGGACCTAAGTGAGACCCTTGAGGGACACCAGATGTTGCGTAAAATGGATCTGATAAAAAACATTAATGCGAACTTGCTTAGTGCGATTTTTTAAATAGGATTCGAGCCATTTAAGGATGGAACCACAAATGCCATACTTTTCAAGTTTAACTAACAAAAGTTCAATGTTTACCTTATCAAATGCCTTACTAAAGTCCATATGTACTGAATGAACTTCAGCCCCCTCTTCAAAAGATTGCAGTATAAAGTTAGTATATAAAAAAAGATTCGTGTCATCTGATCTACTACTAAATAAATCCATGCTGTTGAGGGATAATGATGTTTTTAAACGAATTAGATATGCCTTTAACAATAATATATTCAAAGACTTTTGGTATCACTGAAAGAATGCAGACCGCCCTGTAATGTATAATGTTGTTTTTGTCTCCTGCTTTAAAAATAGGTTGAACAAATGAAGACTTCCATAGTGAAGGAAATACCCCTTGAGATATTAAGATAGAGCGGAGGTATACCATCAGATCCAGATCCAGAACGCCGTCTGGATTTCTGATGGAGAAACACTTATTTCAGATATATTTAAGTTTGATTCAATATTATTTTGACATGAAGTTGGACGTTTTTTTATATATACTGATGAGAAATATATTGCAAATTCATTAGCAATATTTTTGCCGTCGTTCACATTCTTTTTATCATGTAACATAGACAAAGGTAGTTTACCTGCTGCCGATTTAGATTTGACAAATTTCCAGAAATAACTTGGATTTCCAAGTATAGATTCCTCTGCTTCTGTAATGCAGAGTTTAGTAAGAGCTCGACATGCTTTCCTAAGGTCAGAAAATTCTTTATAATCAGTTTGTAGATTTGATACTTTAAATCTTTTATGAGCTTCACGTTTTTGACGTACAAGATGTCGAAGTTCAGAACTAAACCAATGAGGAAATTTAGGTTCATATATAACTTTTGATGGAACAAATTGTTCAAAACAATCAAACAGAATATTGTAAAATAAATGTGTAGCAGTAAAAATACCTGATTCCAATTAATAGATAAAAAGTAGTTATTAATAAGAGAATAAGGAGCATGTTTAAAATCATATACAACAGTAAAATATGATGTTACAAAGTCGGTGGTAATAGTTGAATAAACAATATTAAGAGAGGGATGATATGTATCGCAAGTAATTAAGGGATCATACTTTGAAATGGTTTCAACCGAGTTCGTTGAGAAACACAAATCCAATATACCGCCGTTATCGTTTATAATATTGTTATATTAAGAAAGACCATACAGCGCATAACCATCATACACAACACTTTCACTTGCACTTTTAGCACTCGAGCTACTTCTAGCGTTAACTGTAAACAGTCCCTCGAAGTCATCAACTTCCTTCCATTGAAGATCAGGCATATTGAAATCACCCATCACTATGATATTTGATTCACTATTGCCATCACAGATTTCTGATAGAAAATGCAAATGTGATTGATAAACCTCAACTCCTGAGCTTGGTGGTATGTATACACATCCCTAAACATATTGGTCATTATTGACAAATACCTTTACCCAAACTTCCTCCGCGTTGGAATTTGTAATAACGGTAAATGATTAAAATGTGTTCATTACAGAGAAGAGGACACCACCACCACGAAGTTTAGAACTGTTTATCGAAGAACGATCTGTACGATATACACTATATCTACTATCAAAAATCCCAGAGTTAGAAATCCCCGGCTCCAACGAAGTTTCTGTAAGTAGTATGATAGGATAATCTTCAAAGGCTACCGAACAATAAAAATCACTTAATTTAGTTCTAAGCCCTCTCACGTTTTGATAGTAGATAGTAAAATTGTTCAGACATTTGTTTTTGGTGATATCGCCTTGGAGAAATTTCCTGTCATGGGTGGTTTATTAACCGCCTTGGAAAAAATTATTTGACAGCAAGACCAGCAGGCCATAAAGTAGAGTCTAACAATGTCCTAACAAGTGATTCTTTAACACCTAATTTGTAGGAACAGATGTCTTCATTTCTCATAAGTTCGAAGCATGTCACGTCTTTTATATCCAGAGCATTATGAACATAGTCAATGACCGCGTCTACAGTTGAAACTGGACTACACCTTCCGATATAAATCCATTGGCGCCTCTCCGCAGATATAAATGTGCTTGTATCCATGCCGGCACTATCAATATGTCTACTACCAATAATTATTTAATAAGTCTTAGTAAGACTCATTGTTGTAGATTCACGAAATGTTTTCGTATTTTTAAATTTATTTATTAATAATTATTTTATTTTTAGTTTGAGTTTGGGTAATATTGTGTTCAACTACGGTGTTGTCTAACGAAGATTTAGACCTAGTTCTGTTACTGATTACACAGCTAGATTTATCAGTACCTTTTTAAATTTTTTTGATATCTATTTTATTAGCTGTTGTAGTTGGCTTCTTACTTTTTGAAGGCTCGACTGGATTGCATTGCAGTGGAGACGGACTGAGCTTCGATAAATCAAACGTTGAATTTGAATTATCTCTGTTGGTATTGAGAATGTTTAGGATGGAATTAAGCAGCAGTGAGTGTTCTTCTACTTTAATAAGAACATCTTGTATTTGATTATTTGCGCTATGTTCAGCGTCTGTGCATATTTTACATGTCCAAGATAAACTTTTGTTTTCAATTAGAGCTTTGCAAACCGTTTTGTTGAAATTTATGCATTTAGTACCATGAAAAAAAATGTTTACATATGCGGCAGTGAACAGTCTCGGTATCATTAGGGGTGACTGACAAATCGCAGACCTTACATTTAGATATTGTAATAACACAGAAATATGTATAAAATAGTTAAGGTTAAATAGTTGTTAAAAACAAAGATTTTTATTTTATTTTAAATGAAACTTACGAACTCGGAAGTGGCAATGACTGCATAGGTGATATTGTATCAAGGTATAAAGAGACTTTCAAATATAATAGCTATATCGGATTCCAAGAACTACGGTCGTAATGTGTGTATAAATATCGGGGTTGTAGGGCACTAAGTTAGGAAGTATCAGTTACAATACCTTCTCCAAAAAATGCCCATAAACTTTCCGCCGAGATATGGCACTAAAAATATTCAATTTAGGGGAGTCTCATTGCAAGTGTAACATCTGGAGAGCATTTCCTGAGCCCCAGATGCACACATTATGAGTGTTCACATGTATGTTTTCTGTTCACTAGTCGCCATTTTTGGAACTAGCGACCTCTAGCGCAAGCGCCTACTAACAAACAGAACTAATTGAGTTGCTCTCTTATTTCATATATTAATTATGATTTTTAGTTTTATGTAATAAGTACTACAAAACGCTAAAACCCAAATTTATTTAGAAACACGCGGTATAAGTAAAATAAAAGGAAGTATAAATATTAATTATAAGTTCTTTTATTAATTACGATGACTATGGCCGAAACCCGTCTGCGCTTTCTAAAAATTTAGTTTTAATAAATAAATCAGCGGTTCACTCCTTGACGCAGTGGAGTGGGATATTTTTCAAGCGTATATGATAGATGCAACTTCAAACCATTAGATAGATTGGCAAACAGTTAACTTGTATAATTTAAATATTACTCTTTCAGAGGTTCTGGTTGTTTTATTAAATTTAAGTGATTCAAACAGTGTTAGTTCTAATATCATCCTTTTAAAGATATGTAAATTTACTCTGGCAAAATTGTTTTTTTTTAATCTTTAGCTTATTTCTTTTAACTATGTTATTTACAAATAGTTGGAAATATAGTTATATAAACCCAATATTTAAAAATAGCGGTGAAAATACAGAGGAGTGTCATTACAGTTAATTATAGCAAAAATGTCTAATCAATTATTCTGTAACTGTAAAAAATTATAATTAATGAAGGAAATAGTTTAGCTAGTAACAGATCTACTATAAGAAATGTTCTGGTATATATTATGTATCTTTCGAGGCAGTGAAAAATTGATATCCGTTGAACGCTATTTATACTTATCGTTTTTATTGAAGAAACTGAGCCCCTTTCGATTTGAGATAAAATGTTGTTAATTCTGTTCTATATCCACCTAAAGGATAGATTGTAGAGGGTTCGGATTGGACATACTTGTTCGTCTTAGGGTTCACACCGTGGTCCTATGTTATGCGTGTTGTTCATTAATGGCATTGGACAAAATTTAAAATATAGTAACTTCCTTCTCTTGTCAACGACAAGTCATACAAATATGTGGATTAGTATCAGATCTATTCATATTCGTAAAGCTTTTAATAATTTTATTCGATCATCTGCTACCATATAAGATAATATTAGAGATCTGGAATTGATGTTACATACTACACTTAATTTTATTGGGTACATAAATATAATTTGCAATAAATGTTTGCGTGTACTCGGTTTTGTTTGTAGAATCTTTAAGGTCTTTAGTATACAAACTCTTATCTGAACTTCTCATTTATCCGTGCATTTATTTTTATTAGAGAGAGTATAGGACAAATTTTTAGAAATTGTAAAAGTACACTGGGAAATATCAGACATCAATTTAGTTACAGAAGAATAATGAATATATAATGGATTGTAATGTAGGCGAATTGTAATTTCTTATCTATGTTTCTGTTTAATACTTTTTTAAACTTGCAATTACTTTCTCGTTGTTATTATTTTATTATTACATTAGTAATGAAATTTATAACTACGCTACTTATACTTACTAGCCTCATTAAAATAACTCGATTAGCTGTATGTTTAATCTCTTATTTAAAGTAAAGAAATTTCAATATAAATCTTAATTATCTGCTAGAAAAGTCTTTATTATCCATAACAAATATTTATTATCAATTATAGTAATGAGTTTTGTTTTATAAATATGTATATGGTATAGTACATTACTGAATCTATAACAGCTAAACACAGTTTTTGTTGTAGAATAATGTACTCCGCTTAATGAAGTATTTTTTAATAGTTAGCATAACGTTTTCTATTTAGTTTGTACTGAACAAAATCTTTTATATTCAAATTATTTTTAACATTTTTTTTTAAATTTGAATTTCGAAGGCGAATCGGAAAGACGTACCTATTTGGGAATATAAAAAAATATATATAGTAACAATTATTACTGTTTTACTTGTAAAAACATACCATAAACTACTTTTCTACATAGCCACTTACCAAATTTAAACATTTATCGTAACGTGTGATGAGTTTTTGCATCCCAACTTTATATTTCTCCGCTGCCAGTGGATTAAGATACGTAATTACAGCATCTTTCAGTTTTTCGTCTCTTTCAAATATTTTATCTGTCAAAAAGTTGATAAGTTTTGAAAACTTATGGTAATCTAAAGGAGAAGCTCATGACTATAGGGTGGAATGTTAAAAGTTCGTCCGGGCCTTCCCGAATACTCATCATGTGTGCTCTCTTGAAGTTGAAATTATGACATCAGCGCCGAATAGACAACTCAGCTATAACATTTTCTACATACACATACAACTATTAGCCAACCCACCTAGGATCTTCAAGCCTAATAATTTTATTATATATTAGAGATTTGCATATACCAGGTCTATAAATATGAATCCGGAATTTCCCCAGAGATGTCCCTAGCTGCCAATGTAGTTACCGTCAAACCGCGTCAATGGCGCCATTTCCTTGTTGACATATCTGACAAAGATTTTCAACTCACAACAATACAAATTTAATATAACAGCATAGTTTGTAGTAGTGTTGAACATGTCAAATTTGGTGCCTGGAAACCACGATTTGCGGACAGCATTGATTTTCTGTTACCAATTGAAGAAAATGCTATAGAACCGCATCGAATGCTTGTCGAAGCTTACGGTGAGCATACTCTTGGTAAATCACAGTGTTTTGAGTGGTTTAAAAAATTCAAATGTGGCGATTTTGACGTGAGAAACGTAGAACGCGGAAGACCACCGAAAAAATTTGAAGACAGCTAATTGCAAGCATTGTCGGATGAGGATGACGCTCAAACCCAACAACAACTCGCGGATCAATTAAATGTGACACAAGAAGCCGTCTTCATACGTCTGAAAGCCATGGGCAAGATCCAAAAGATGGAAAAATAGGTTCCACATGAACTGAATGAAAGACAGCAGGAAAACCGAAAAACCACTTGCGAAATGCTGCTCGCCAGGTAAAAAGAAAGTCATTTCTCCATCGAATTGTGACTAGCGATAAAAAGTGGATATATTTTGAGAATCCTAAGCGTAAAAGATCATGGGTAACTCCAGGCGAACCATCGACATCGACTGCAAGGACAAATCGCTATGGACGGAAGACAATGCTTTGTGTTTGTTGGGATCGGAAGGGTGTGATCTATTTTGAGCTGCTAAAACCTGACGAAACCGTTAATACTAAACACTACCGACAACAAATGATCGATTTGAATCCAGCTTTGCGTAAAAACGACCAGATTATCAAAAAAGGCAACATAAAGTGATTTTGCTTCATAATAATGCACCATCACACACAGCAAAACTGGTCAAGAACACGATTGAGGCGTTTAGTTGGGAAATATTTTTGCAAGCGGCTTACTCACCAGGCTTGGCTCCGTCCGATTACTAACGGGTGTCCAACAATTATTGCAGTCCCGGGTGGCGTTGGAATAAAAAACGTAAGTCAATTCTTTCATGTGCCAAATAAATGAACTGACATTTTAATTGTCAAACATAACTTAAATGTGCATGTAAAGTGTTGTTAACTTTAATAAGTAATGAGAATATGTTTTCTCAAGAACAGAAAAGGTTTTTATTAGAATCTTATTTTCGCAAAGGTAGTGGTTTTGAAAATCGAGAATGGGAATATTCAATCGAACTAACGTCGCAAGAATTTCATACAAGATTTCCGCAGGTAATTATTAACAACAATCCTTTTTTCGTGATGTGAGAGCTATTGTGCAATATTTTCGCGATACAGGATCCGTGCAACACAGAAAGGGTGCTGGCAGACCTACTGTAAGAAATGAAAATGTTGTACAAAACGCAAGAATCTCTATATACGGAGAACCTTTGACATCCGTTTTCCAAACGGCGGCCGTTGCGAAAATAAGTATCTAATAAGAACCTTTTCTGTTCTTGAGTAAAGATGTTGTAATTACTTATTAAAGTTAACAACACTTTAAATTCACATTTAAATTATGTTTGACAATTAAAATGTCAGTTCATGTATTTGGCACATGTAAGAATCGACCTACGTTTTTAATTCCAACGCCACCCGGGACTGCAATAATTGTTGGACACCCGTTACTTATTTGCATCGATGGGACACGCACTTGCCGAGCATCTGGCACAAAAATGTACGAAAATGGCTCGATGACTGGTTTGCCTCAAAAGACCAACACTTTTTTTGGCGTGGCATCCACAAATTGTCAGACAGGTAGGAAAAATGTATACCTAGCGATGAGCAATACTTCGAATAAAATATTTTTTATTATTTTCATACAACAAACGAGTATTTTCTATACAAAAATTCCGGTTTCATGTTTACAGACCTGGTATAATAATATCACCAATGTGCATGTTTAAATTAAGCCCCTCAAAAGAATACTCATTTAAAGATTGAACTATTAAAAGGACAGTCGTTTTTATTTAAAGTACTTAATGGTTACTTGGATTCTTTAGCTATCTCTCTGACCAAATATATACAAATATAGAAAAATAGTGGTAATGGTGGAAGTGTTTGTCTATCGACCACGTGGTCCTTCCGCCGTGTTATATGTGTATCTGTATGTGTGTAATTTAGCATTAGCGCTGACTATTGACTAACGATGATAATTTAATCTTATTTTCTATATGTTTAAATACTTTATTAAAAATCACTCTATATTTAACGTGAGCTACTATTTAGAGAATAACTTTATGTCGTTGGTAAAAAATACGAACTAAAAATAAATAAAAAAGTAAAATAAAATTTTATTTTCAGTAACTTATGTAACACGTATAGGTATGAAGTATTTGTTTAAAAAAAGATAATAGGTCTAGATGAAATATTAATAGTAAGCCAAAACCCGTAATGCATACTTACTCACCTACAAGCAGCTATCACTGGATTATTCTTGACATATAATATCGAATATCAAGTAAATATTAGGAATTTGCTTTCAAGCATATTGCATACATCAAGAACACGCTATAATCAAGATATGTACAATTACATACAACCCATGAAAAGGAAATTATAGCTACATTAAAAAAAACAGTATTTAAAGATATATTTGAAATCCTTTTTGAAAAAAATATTGACATGGAAAAGTTTTAAAATTTTAGACCATATTAACTTTTCCATAAAAAGAACTAAAACCCTCAAAGTTGAATGATCGCTGATAAAATGTATGTTCTAAAGCAGTTCAAAGTAATATCAGAGAACAAGGGGTGTATTCAATCCTATAAATTATTAATATCGACGATATTTAAGACTTATTTGTGGAAGAATAGATTGTTATAGAAACTGTGTTAGAAATGACATTCAAAATTAATCAAACAAATTCAGACGATGAAAGTATCGATAAAATCTCTTAGAGTTATTTAAAATGTGCCATGATATCAACACTTGTATTATTTCATCAGAAATCATATAGTAAAAAATTATGCCATTTTTATAATTATTTGAGAAATTTTATAAAACTAAAAAATTAAAAGAAAGATGAGAAAGCATCTATGATAAATATCCATTAAAGAAAATTTAACAAAAAGATTTTTTCATTTCTCTAGAAATACAAATTAATCTTTAACGGCGATATTTGAAAACCTGGTAATTTTAACAATACAAATACAGCTCCCGTAAACCTAGTCTCTTTTTTGCACATTTCTCAAAAATTCCATTAAAGAACTAAACCTGTCAATCTTAAATGCTTGCTAGAAAAACTTATGCCATGAATCAGATTAAAGTAATAGCAAAGAACAGAATGGATAACTTGTTAATGTCAATGATATTCAAGAGTTATTTATGGAAGAACAGATTGATAGAAATGACAATTGTAATAAAACTAATTAATTCAGAAAATGAGATTGTCGACGAAAACAACAAATATTTTCTACAAAAAACACTTCCATTGCAAGAACCTTACACTTTAAAAGATATTTGGTTCCATACAACAATTTTTTTAAAGAACCCTCAACCAAGTGCAACCAACATAGGCTAAGATGGCGACGAGTAAAGAGGTTCAATCGAGTGCTCCTATTAAAAAGTGCCGTAAATGCAACAATATACCGGTTACCGGACTGAAGTGCATAAATTGTGGTGGTGTGATGCATCCAGGGTGCATAAACTATTATTCAAACATCACGAAAATTGACGACGACCATATAATCTGCTGTGATGATAAAAGTGATAAAAGTGAGGTTAACATTAGTGGTGAACGTGAAGAACATAACTCATCATTTATAAGTGGATCGACAATCATCGATAATACAGACAAACTAGAAATAACTTATTTGGGACGTATTATCGCTGAGAAGAACAATCACATAGCATTATTAACAAATGATAACGAATTTCTGAAAAAGCAAATAGCAGTTTTAAACGATCTCCTAATTCGACAACCAAATTCGCACCAGCCTCTAAATGTGCCATCTACTATTGACAATCTAAATAAAAATGAAAAGTATAGCTCCATCTGTACGTCCGAAACATATTTGAAGCCGCATCAAGAATCGATCAACAAAAACACACAAACTGATAAACATGAAAAAGATTTAACAAAGAAACCCGTTCGGAGTTTTGACGTTAAAAATAATGTAAATAAACACAGAAAGAAACCAATTAATAACCAGCTAATTTCTGAACAGGAAAATAATCAAAATAATACACCTGAAAAAACGGATGGTGCAGTGGTGAAGGATACACCCCGTAAACAAAATAAACAAAGTAAACGAGGATCGAATAGTATTATTGGAAATAATAAAAATTCAGTAGAAAGTAATCTAAAAACAGTACCAAGAAAAATATCATATATATATATAAATCCTGAATTATACGCTTCATTTAAAGTTACTTTTGACCATCATAGAGCGGAAGAATTATCTGATTCATCTAATTGGCCCATGGGAGCATATGTGTCTAAGTTTTTTTATCGATGACACAACAATGCAAGAGAAAAGTAACAAATTTTAATTTTACACTATTTCACCTAAATGTACAGTGTTTAAGTAACAAAATAAATATAATTGAACTTTTTAATAATCATTATAACCCGACAATTTTATGTTTTACTGAACATTGGCTTTGTAATATAAAATCACAGTCCACGCATATCAATAACTATCAACCGGTAAGTATATATTATCGTAATCAGCATATACATGGCGGTTCCGCAATTTTTATTAGAGAAGACATTTATCATTTGTGCAAACCTATTGAAAGCATCAGCAAATTATCAATCGAAATGATCATTGAATGTGCTGCAATCAGTTTCATGAACTGTATATGCATTATTTGCATATATAGACCACCCAGCAATAATGTAGATGATTTTTTTATTCAATTAAACAATATATTATTATTAGCTTTTACTCAGTTTAAGACAGTTATACTGTGTGGTGATATAAATATAAATGCGTTGGAAATTTCTCTTAAAACCCGCATTCTGAATGATATTTTTGAATCATTTGAATGGTTTCTTTAGTAAGGGGTGAAACTAGAGTAGTTAATGATACAAATCATAGCCAAATAGATTATGTTGCATCCAACGCTCCCAAAAATATGACGTGTGAGAACTTTGAAACAGTAATATCCGATCACTATGGCCAACTTGTTACTTATCACACTAACAGTCCCACCAATAGCACAAATAAACCAAACAGATTTAGCACTCACAAAAATTTAAACCCTAACAGAATTATAAAATTTAAGCAAGCTTTACAGACATATATTCATAATATATCTGATAGAGGCATTGAAAACTTACAATTTGAATCATTTATGCAACAATTTATGTGGTGTTTTGACTTAATATTTAAAAGAGACAAACCGATGATAGTTAAAAATAATGGCATAACTAAAACAAATTTTCCTGAAAATCTGTTGCAAAAAATACATCTTCTAAAAAATCTTAACTGGTTGCGAAAGCAAGTACCTAGCAATAATATTAACGAAAAATATAAAAGCCTAAAAAAAGAAATTAACATTGAAGTTATAGAAGAAAAGAAAAAGCATTATAATTCTGTTGTATCAAATTCTGAAAATAAAACTAAAGCAAGTTGGAAATTGATTAATAAAATTCAAGGTAAAACAACTTCTTCTACCAGTTATAAAATTAATCATAATAACGAAATTATTGATGACACCAAAAAAATTGCTGAAATATTCGGAAACTTTTTTTCTAATGATATATCGAATAAAGTGAATGCACGTTTTGGTAATGATTTATCATACAATTGCACTACTTCATCACTTGAAAACAACAGTTTATTCTTTGATCCTATAACGGAAACAGAAATGTTAAATGTAATATGTACTTTAAATTCCAAAAAAACTACTGGCCTAGATGGAATACCATCTCAATTGATTAAGGCATGTGCCGAAGAAGTAGCACCTATACTAGCTGAGCTTCTCAACAGGTCTATAGAAAAAGGTAAGTTTCCTCAGTGCTTGAAAATAGCTGCTATAGTGCCCATCCCCAAAAAGCAAAATTCCTGTAACTTAGATGATTTTAGACCAATTGCAATGCTCAGTATATTTTCTAAATTAATTGAAAAAATTGTAGCACTTAAAATATTCTCATTCTTGACCAAATTTAACATTTTAACGGTAGATCAGTATGGCTTTAGACCTGGATATTCCACCGAAACTAGTTTAATTAATTTTACACAGCATATTAATAATTGTCTAGACAACGGTGAATATGTTGTAGCTCTTGCTTTTGATCTGACGAGAGCTTTTGACACGGTTTATGTTGAATTTATTAAGGAAAAATTATTTGCAATGGGAATTCGTGGACCTTTAAATGATTGGTTAACTTCCTATCTTGAAGATAGAAACATTGTAGTAAAAATCAACAACATTATATCGTCAGATTATAAAATGAAAATGGGTACGCCACAGGGAAGTACTTTAGGCCCGTTATTGTTTTTGATTTATGTTAATGATTTACCATCTCATATAACTTATGGGAAAATATTTATGTATGCAGATGATGTCTGCATAATAATATCAGACAAATGTCAAAACAGAGTACATCAAAAAACGTTATCGGCCATAAAAGATTTTGAAAATTGGTGTATACGCAATAGATTAATAATAAATCATTCTAAAAGTGTCCTAGTGGAGTTTAATAATATAAACAAAAAGAGATTAAATTTGGAAATCAACTATAATGACTTTAATCTTAAAACTTGTTTATCATTCAAATTTTTGGGTACCCATTTTGACAAGCGTCTAAATTGGTGTGATAATGTGCATAGCGTATGTAAGATACTTAATAAAAGTTTTTATTTGATAAAATCATTGAAAAATAACGTTTCATTAGAAGCATTAATGAGCGTTTATTATGCATCTGTGTATTCTTATATCTCATATAGTATTGTTCTGTATGGTCAGTCTACTGAAATATCGCGTGTATTCATATTGCAGAAGAGAATATTACGTCTCATATTTGATATTCCGTATAATGAATCCTGTCGAGAAATGTTTGTTAAACAAAATGTTTTAACTGTCACTTCAATATATTTAATGAAAATAATCTGTCACAGTTTTAAAAATAAATCACAATTTATATTAAACAAACATACTCATAATCATAATACTAGAATTAAAGATGACTTTCACTTAACTAAACACCATCATAGCTTTTTCAAAAAATCTCCAATATATGCTGGTTGCCGATTTTATAATATGTTACCACTAAGTTTAAAAAACTGTAAGACATTTGAGTCATTTAAAAAGAAATTAAAGATTATATTAATTAAGAAATGCTTTTATAACATTCATGAATTTGAAGAGTGTGTGGACTGGTAATTTTATACTTGAACACATTGTCCTTGTTGCATTTGTACTGTTTAGTTTTCACTTCAATTTTAGTTTAAGTTTTTTGACATTCTGTTTTACAGGAAATTATAATTCTTCTTTCTTTATTATGTACGTGACATGTTCAATCTATGTATAGTATAGCCAAATGAACCAATAAAGCATTTATTTATTTATTTAACCTGAGATAACATATTTTTTTAACTAAAAAATAAATAAATTAAAGATCCTGTTAAACAAAAAGAAGAATATAAGAATATTAAATTAGTATAGTATTAGTATATGTTTATTAAACAATACATAGTGGAACAAACACATTAAAACATATCTTATTTTTCCTTAAATTAAAAATTAAAAATATCTACAATACCTCTGGAAACATATTTTCTTGAAAAGGCTACAACTTAACATTTATGTCTATGTGTGTATGTGTGTGCTTGTATAACAATGCTAGTATAAAGAGTTTCTATATTAATTTAAATTTGACTGACCTAATTAATTACAATTTCGCAGAAATTTACATAGCTAATAACTGTAGGGCACTTATAGCTTAACCCACTAAAGGTAATAAGTGCACAGATAATATTTCAACAAGCGTATAACGTTCAGGCCGTTATTAAAGAGCTGTTGAAGCCATATTAAATATTATGGGTACTTGTCCTTTATCAACCTATGATAGCATTCCGTTTGTGTCACTTGCATAATATTATAATTGCACATATAATTAATTTATCTGTAATATTTGAATTGGATGAGAAATCTCATTATAAATAAAACTTAATTAAATATTAACATGAATCTTAATATTAATATATTTTATAAATAACATTATATACAGAATAAGAGAATGATTATACATAATATTTACTTTGTTTAACATAGCAGATTATTTTTATTTAGTTAGCCATGGTTTCAATACATCTACGAATTATTTTTGAAGTGTTGGTAATTTAAACTAAAAAAGTTGTGCTATATTACTTAAACAGAATTATTTAAAATAGTTTTAAGAGTATAAATGTATTTTAAATTAATCTTGCTGTTGAATACAGGAATGTTCGGATTAGCACGTTTTCTATATTTCTAGTAATTCCAAGAGATTATTTTTTGAGATGAAACTATTTTTTAATACAAACAAATAATTTTTAGTCAGCCAAATATTTTTCATTTTATTCAAGGATCCTTCGCCATCTATCTCGCAACTTCATGATTCCGTTCTCGAAGATTTTTTTTGTCCTTTTTATAAAAAAAAGCTAAGTGAGATTTAAGAGATTTGTCATTTGTAAAAGTTTTACAATTTATCTCTAGCGAGAGCTCCATACCACAGAAGCGTATTCTAAACGTGATCGCACCAACGAACAGTATAAATGTTTTATTCCATCCACTGAGAAATCCTTGAAATAAATCCTAAAAGTTTTAGAGTTTGATTTGTTATAATTTTAATGTGTCACGAACGATACTTTATAATCAAACATTACTCCAAGATCTTTTATTTCGGGAACCACTTCTAATGTCATATCGTTAATAGAATACATTATGTTGGGTATAATATTGCTTCTGCGAAAAAATATAACTTTATATTTATTAATATTTAAATGCAAATCATTTTGGACACACCAGCTGGAAAGGTTATCTAAATAATTTTGCAACTCCTTACAATCATTTAAAGAATCAATAATTTTTAAGACTATCAGATCACCCGCATACAATAACATATTGGATTGTTTAATTATAAGTTGAATATCATTTATATAAATATTAAAGAGTATGGGGCCAATATGCGAGCCTTGGGAACCCCCGAATTTACTTAAATTTCTTTGGATACACAATTGCCGATTTTTACATGTTGCCTACGATTTGTAAGATAACTGTTAATCTAATGAATTACAGTATTGTTAGAATCCAGTATGTCTAATTTATGTAATAATATGTGAAGAGGTACTCTATCAAATGCCTTGGAGAAATCGGTATAAACAGCGTCTACGCGTTTACGATTCTCCAAAGCTTGAGGCAAATACTGCTCAAATAAAATTAGGTTGGTAGTTGTAGAGCGGCTCCTGTGAAAACCACGCTGTTCATCTACAATGACTGATTTAAACAACCATACCAGCTGATCGGCCAAGATACACTCCTGTAATTTTGTAATTGCAGATTGCAAGCATACCCCAAGAATATTGGTAATATCACTTCTATTTCCAAACTTGAAATAGATAAATATACAGTTAATTAAGAAATAATTGGAAATCATATCAGGTCAACAGGTTGTAGTAGGTTTTAAATCAGATATAGCATTGAATACTTGAGTAACATCGACGTGAAATTTAAAACTCGAATCTACAGTTTTATGCGGTATAATATTGTAATTAGGAACTATATTATAAGTATAAACAGTTGAAAAATGTTTAGCAAATAAATTTGTTATTTCATTAGGATGAGAGCTGTTCTCATCTAACAAAAACTTATTAACGGGAAACCCTTTTGTTTTTCTAGACATATTCACAAAGTTCCAAAAAGAATCACTGTTGTTTCGCAAACTATCCTCAACATATTTAATATAATCCCTATATAATAATTCATTAAGTGTTTTACATTTTGAACGAAGGTCACTAAACTCAATATAATGTAGATAAGTATTATTGCTTTTGTATTTCTTATGTGCAATTTTCTTTAGATTTAACAAATTGATAAGCTCTGTATTAAACCATTTAGGGTATTTGAGATTATAAATTAATTTCATTGGGACATGCAAGTTAATAATATAATATAGAATATCATAAAAACGCCTAACATTCTTCTGATTCTTCCATATTATACACTATTATATTATTAGCTCTGCTATTACGTTCATTAATTTCATAAATTACCGAGTCGAAATCAATTGCATTAAGAGTGGCATTGCATTTTTTCATTTACACAATTTCACGTCGCAATAATTTGTTATCGTTGTCAACGCTCTATAGATGTGATTTTAATTCATTTAATTCAACATTCAACTGATATTGATTTAATAATTTCTGATTTAAATAGCACAAGATGTTTATCCAGTATCGAAACAATACTTTTCTCGACAATTGCGTTTAATTTTTTTTTATGTTTTATTTGTTGCCAAGAGTTTAATTCTGTTCGCGACCCAATTGCGATTAATACCTACCTCAACCAGGGTCAACCTACCTCAACCAGGGTCACCTGGTGGAACAAGGATCTTGATAGGGCTAAGGCACGCACCAGAAGACTGTTTAATACAGCCAAGAGAAACGGTGAATGGGCGCAGTACAAAACGGCCCTCACGGCATATAACAATGCCATTAAAAAAGCCAAGAGGGAATCTTGGCAAAAATTCTGTGGGGACATAGAAAGTGAACCCACAAGCTCCCGTCTACTCAAGACGCTCAGCAAAGATCATGCTGGGAACATCGGCTCACTGCAGACCAAAAATGGAAAGTACACAGACTCGGTAGAAGAGACCCTGCAGGTATTACTGCAGACGCACTTCCCGGGTTCTGCAATACTTGACAATCCTGTTTCCGAGGACCTAAGCGAGCCCAACGAAGGGGCTCCAAAACGGGACTGGGAAACAGCGAAAACGATAATTAGACCAGGTGACGTTGAGTGGGGAATTAACACGTTCAAACCATTCAAATCACCAGGTCCTGACAGGATATATCCTATCATGCTACAAAAAGGGATAGCAACGCTGAGGAAACCACTATGTGAAATCCTCAGAGCAAGCCTTGCCCTTTCATACATCCCAAGCAGCTGGCGGACTGTAAAGGTGGTATTCATACCTAAGCCAGGGCGTGATTCATATGCCCAGGCTAAATCTTACAGACCGATCAGCTTGTCATCATTTATGTTAAAACTACTAGAAAAACTAGTAGACAGGCACATACGGGAAGGAGTTTTAAAGGACTCGCCACTACACCGTCAACAATATGCCTACCAAGCGGGAAAGTCATGCGAGCTAGCAATCCACCAGCTAGTGAGCAGATGCGAAAGGACCCTACAATGCAAAGACGTTGCGTTAGGGGCCTTTCTGGATATTGAAGGGGCGTTTGACAACACAACCTTCAACTCCATAGCAACAGCAATGGAGAAAAGAGGAATTAACCCGCAAGTCCGACAATGGGTAAACAAGATGCTCAGAAGTCGGACTGTGACGACTACCCTATATGGAAAAACAGCAGAAGCGTTAGTCGCTGGCGGGTGCCCGCAGGGAGGTGTTCTCTCGCCGCTCCTATGGTGCCTCGTCATGGACGACCTTCTGTTGCTACTCGATAGCCAGGGCATATATGCACTGGGGTATGCAGATGATCTGACCATTCTAGTAAGCGGGAAGTTTGGGACCACTGTATCAAACTTGATGCAGAAGGCACTAAATACCGTAGAAAGATGGTGCAGGAATGAAGGGTTAACTGTAAACCCGGTCAAAACGGCGATCGTCCCTTTTACTAGGCGACGAAAAACCAATGACATAAAATCACTACGTATGTATGAAATGGAAGTTCCAATCAAAAATGAAGTAAAATATTTAGGGGTCATACTTGATACCAGATTGAACTTCAACTTCCACCTAGAGAGCATCAGCAAAAAGGCCATGAGAGGACTTTTTGCGACCCGAAAAATGGTAGGACGCACATGGGGACTGAGACCCAGTATGACCAAATGGCTATACACTGTGGTCATAAGACCTATAGTGACATACGCGGCGCTCGTTTGGGGAGAAAAGACCCAAACCAAAAGTGCAGCAGTAAAACTCGAAAGAGTGCAAAGACAGGCGTGTCTGCTAATCACTGGGGCAATGAGGACAACGCCCACGGCAGCCATGGAACACATATTATCGCTACCACCACTACATTTATTTGTAATGATGGAAGCTAGACAGGCAGCCTATAGGATGCACATAAATGGACATACTTTAAATATGGGGCCTTCAAGACCGGCAACATTTAAAGTACTACAAGAAGAAGAGACACTAACAATGAGGTCCGATTTCACCAAAATCGTACACCCATCCCGCAGATTCAAAACGATCATACCACAGCGGAGTGAATGGACAAATGGAACATACCCGGGAACGAGTAAAGGAACCATCTGGTACACAGACGGGGCCAAAAATACTAAAGGAACCGGGGCTGGTATCTATGGAGGCTGCAACCGGAGCAAACAATTCGCGATTGCTCTGGGGAAGCATGCCTCTATCTTCCAGGCCGAAATAGCCGCCATTGACTGGTGTGCTCATCACTTAATGGAATCGGGACTTAAAAAAGGACCAATTACCATTATGACAGATAGCCAGGCAGCCATAAAAGCGCTAGCCTCACCGATAGTGCAGTCCAGGCTGGTCATGACTTGCATAAACAGACTGGACGCACTGGCGACAACAAGAGAAACACAGCTAGTATGGGTACCCAAGGACCAAAAAATTATTGGACACTTGGGGGCCGACTTGCTGGCTAAACAAGGAGCAACAGGTGAATTCATAGGACCTGAACCCGCTTTCGGTATACCCCATGAAACCGGAAAGGAAATAATCCGACGCAAGTTAGCAGAGGAGCACAAAAAGGCATGGCAAAACCAAAATGGAATGAGGCATACAAGACTCTTCCTAGATGGTCCGGTACCTGACAGCATGTTGAAGCTGTCTAGACTGAGCAGACTGAAACTAAGAAAAATCACAGGACTAGTCACTGGACACTGTGACCTGAACAAGCACAAACATAGGATGGGCATTGAGAAAAGCCCCCTATGCCGTGGGTGTCTGGAAGAAGAGGAAACTCCCGAACACCTACTGTGCACTTGCGAAGCATACAAACAAGAACGCAAGGCGAAACTCGGGAAGCCCATGCTTCCTGTAGAAGAGCTAAAGAATATCCCCTGGCAGAAACTCCTGGACTTCTTAGAAGATACAGGAGTTCAAAAGGAGTAAAACAGCCAGAGGCGCCCAAAAGGACCACGGAGACCGCAGTGCAGGGACGCTAAGCGACACCACCTCGTGAGGATAAAAAAAAAAAAAAAAATAATAATGTACGATCTCTAAGTTTAGTAATAATAGTGTTGATAACATAATTGTTTTTTCTGTTGATTATTCTTGAATTGTTCTAAAACGAATTCACATTCTGATATAAAAAATTCAGTTAATTCGTTTTGCCCATCGAATAGAGAAATAGAATCTACAATTATTTTTACTAATTAATTATATGTATTTAAAAGTTGAATTAAATGAATTAGGGAATTTATAACTAGGAGGAATTAAGTGTGAATCTGATTTCGATTCGCGAGTTGTAACAAATAAAAACACGGTCAATTCGCCTCTGGTATTCGTCCAGGGAGGAGGATCGGGTTTTCTCCGTCCTTCGATTTTTAGAAGGCTCTTCGATTAATTGTAGAAACAAAGGGACCTCCGATATTTGCTCAGGATGGATACATCTTCTTCGGGAAATCGTACCGTCGCGACGACATAACTGGCACATAGTTTTTTTGGTTCGGTTTAAAAAGGGCAATTTTTATTATTATTACAATGTTTAATAAACAGGTAAAATTACATTATATTTATAATACATAGGCATATAAAATACGCAACTTGGTGAAATATAAATATAATGTGAATAAAAGTATTAATAATAAAGAGAATGGTTGCGACCGTTACTACGTGGTAATCCATACTTACACTGAATTGAAAAATTCACTATGTTTTAACCACAAATAATTATTGTAAAAATATCATATAACGTGTAGGCACAATTATATAAATCTAAACAACACAGCACGACTCGAGTTTCGACGTTTTATCGTCATTATCAAGTGAATTATAAATTGATGAAATTGTGATTTTATTTTGGGGTGAGGGAATATACCTGCCGCTAATTGTTTGCGAATTATCTCGGGAGGGTAGTACCAGATTAAAAAGTGGCGAAAAGATTAGTTCGGTCTGCTCATTAATAAGATTTACTGACGGATTACGGCTCGAAATAGAAAATAACAACAAAATTAACTTTTTGGATTTAACGTTAATTCACCAAAATAATAAAATTGAATTTGATATATACAGGAAGCCTACTAACGTCAACTCAACAATCCCATTTGTCTCAAATCACCCGTTGTCACACAAACTTGCTGCATATCACTCAATGATACATAGAGCTTTCTCCATCCCCTTAACTACTGACAGAAGAGCCACAGAATTAAATAAAATAATTTCAATTGCCAGTGACAATGGTTTCCCCACTAACCTCATTCAAAACCTAATAAACAAAAAACGTCATCAAACCACAAGGGTTTTAATATATCCGAAAATAGCTAATTCAAATACATCGTTCATTCCGCTCACATACTTTGGAAAAACCAGCGAACAGATTGCTAATATTTTTCGAAAAGAGAATCATCAAGTAGCGTTTAAACCTCCTGGAAAATTATCAATCATGCTATTCAATGCCAAAGATAAAGTCGATCCTCTTAAAAAATCTGGGGTGTATGAGATCCGTTGTTCAGAATGCAATAGTGTGTATGTAGGTCAAACAGGACGAAGTGTATCAACTCGTTTTTCCGAACATCATCGTGCTTTTCGTCTTAATCAAGACACTAGCTCTTTTTCAAATCATTGTTTAGAATGCAAACACCAATTCCCGGATATAAATAATCTAAAAATCTTGCATAATTGCAACAAGGGCGCTAAGCTTAATCTCCTGGAGTCATTGGAAATTTTCAAACAGAGCCGTAATCCGTCAGTAAATCTTATTAATGAGCAGACCGAACTAATCTTTTCGCCACTTTTTAATCTAGTACTACCCTCCCGAGATAATCCGCAAACAATTAGCGGCAGGTATATTCCCTCACCCCAAAATAGTTAGTATAAAATCACAATTTCATCAATTTATAATTCACTTGATAATGACGATAAAACGTCGAAACTCGAGTCGTGCTGTGTTGTTTAGATTTATCTAATTGTGCCTACACGTTATATAATATTTTTACAATAATTATTTGTGGTTAAAACATAGTGAATTTTTCAATTCAGTGTATTAATAATTAATAAATACAAGCCCTTACAAGTTATTTATTTATAAGTTGATATCTCAATGCATATATCTTACCCACGGTAATTTGAATTGCTATACTTGCCTAAAAATTTATATTGATCAATTTTTTGTTCACAGCTTTATAATTTTTCTGCCAATTTATACATAAACACATATTATTATCATCACATAAAATAGATTGAAAATAGATTAAAAGATTAATAATAATAATAAATCGTTTATTGACCATACATACATATACAATAATATCGTATACAATAATATACAACAATTGAGTCAAATGGACTTGAATCATTTTCGCTATTTAGCACTTTAATACTAAATATAGAAACTGCTCTTCCTTTAAGCCCTAAAAATAACAATTAATAATAATAACAATATCTCTTTATTTCAAAGTGTTATGTACATGTACAAAATGAAATTTGCTTCAAAACTTATGAACTAGCTTAAATCTAATATTACAAAATGGTGATGTGGCTATCATAGTACTTCCCCTATATTTTTCTCGAAAACTATGAGGTTTACGCAAAAATGTTATTCTTAATAATTTTGAATTCTCTACAATTATTTGTTATATAAATTTTATGTAACTCCAACCGTTTATTAAAAATATCAAAATTTTTAATTTTTATTTCTTTTCTCGAAAGTTAAGAATTTTATGAAAAACATGTTCGAATAAAACTTGTTCAGTTTTTCATTGCCTTTAACTTTTGTTTGATCCCTTTTTAAAAATTTTTTCATATTTAGGAAAATATCACGAAAAAACAGAAAAAACGCCTCGAGTAAACAACCACTTCCGGTTTATGAATGTTTACCAAAAGCTTTTCAGTTCCAGTTTATAACGATAAAACCTTAAGTTTAAAGTTTCATCTCAATCGGATCATTCGTTTTTGAGATACAGCACCCACCGACACACACACACACACACAATTTTTTTTTCCCAGAAATCAGTGCGACGGATATTTCCGCAAAAAAAAAATTTCAAAAATATCACGAAAACAAGATTCCCCCTATATATACTATATAGGGAAAGTAATAACTTAATCTTAAAGAAGAAATATACATAAATGTGATTTTAAAAAAATGGGTTAAGAGTACTTATATCTACATTTATTAATAAATTCTTCAATAGAGTATGCCTCACTCAACTAGGTTAATTCTCTTTTGATTTTACAACGAACTCAAGGATTTTAATATATATTATATTCAATTATGCTCCAAGTGGGTATTTTTCTTAATCCCGAACGTAATCTCAGGTATAAATTCAGACCTTCAGTCGATTATATTTCGAAATGAATAAAACACGATAACTTTGTTTGTATAACTTGAAAACTTTTTATTGTGACTAGTTTCGACAAATTTAGCTTAATTTTCTATACAAACAAAGTTATCGTGTTTTATTCAATTTACAAAAATGTATAACGAAGTAGAAGCCTCCAACATATATAACACGATTATATTTCATTATTGTGTCAGTTGCCGGACGAGCTTGAGTAAGTTATTTATATTTTATTATTATTATTTTAGTAAATGTAAAATAAACACGTGTCTGCAGATGATTATAAACTTGAATGCTAGATTATTTAATTGCTTTCACTAGTTTAATTTAATGAAATCAGTCTAAATTCAATGTTGTTAATAACTTTTTATAATATATACACTTTCAAACGGTCTAAAATACATTTTAATTTTTTTAATTTATTAAGGGTTCTTTTTAAATAGTATATTGACATAACAAAATAAATATAAAGGTCAATAAATGTTTAATTAAATAGAAAAAACATATTTTAAAAAATCGTGGTGGGTTTAAAGTTACGTTTGGGGAAATATTAAAATTTGTATAATTTCAAGTAAAGGGTTATCTAAAGGACTAAGATCAAAATTCAATAAATAATTTTTAGGTTTTTCATTTCAATTGCTTCCAACATATTTAATTTATTATCGGTGGAATGTTTTAATAATTTAGTGTTTTCTAATGAAAACTTGTGGCCAGTAGAGAAAGTGTGATATGCTACTGCTGATTTTTCAATATTTTGTTTTTTTTGTGTGATATGTATGTTCTTTAAAACGAGTTAATAAATTTATTTGGGTTTGTCCAATATAAATTTTATCACAATGAGAACATTTAAGTGAATAAATACCAGATTTTTCTAAATAGCTTATTTTATTAAAAGTATTGCTTAACATAAATTTTAACAGAGTGGTTGTGTAATATGCGGGGGTACGGTTAAATTGTTTAAATAGTTGTTAAATTTTTTATGTGAATGTTCTGTGTAATGTATTTTAAAATATTTATTAGTCTAGTGGCAATAGAGATTTTAATTATTAATTTATTAATCATCTTTTTAATTGTGTTTATGTTATAATTAAGGGAAGTAGCAATTTTAAAAATAAGATCGAATTCAGCCTTTCTGTTAGATTCCCATAATGGTATATTAATTGCTCTATAAATCATACTATTAAAGGAGGCGAGTTTATGTTTTGTAGGGCTGGCTGAATTCAAGTGAATGTAATTAAAATTGTGTGTTTTGAGGATTTCTATGGTATCATTTATAGGTACATTTGGAAATAGGGATTCTACATCAAAAGAAATAAGTTTTTCATGAGTTATTTAATGAGTGATCATTATTTATTCTTAATAATTTAAATTTATTAACAAGCCATTTTGCTAATTTATATGAAGGTCAATTCATGTTTGAAACCTTTGGTCTAAATTTATTACCTGGTTTATGAATTTTAGGTAGACAATAAATTCTCGGCAAAATGTTTAATTGTTAATTGGTAATGATTATCTTTGATTAAAAATGTTGGAAGTTTAAGAGCGTTATTGATAATTTTGATGTAATTATTAAGTGGATTTTTTGGTTCTAATAAGTGGTTAACATTATCAATGTCTGATTTTTTAATGATAACCATACCATTGCCTTTATCTACTTTAACGTAGAAACAATCCTTTTGTTTTAGTGATTTAATTGTTAATGAATCTTGTTTTTCACTTTTAATTATGAACATTGGTGGTTTGTTGTGAATGATCTTTTTAATTGCATTTCTAGCAGCTATACGAAAGGCTAGGGCATCTTCAGGATTAATAGATGCTGCGACTGTTTCAATGTCGTTGACTATATTATCAATTGGAATTTTTTTAGGATGTGAAGCATGTTTCAAACCCGTTGATAGTAAATCTAATTCTTCTTTTGAGAAAACCTCTTCTGTCTTATTATGGACTAATGTTTGTGTGAGTTCTTGTGATAAATCTTCAGTTTGTGTAGTCTTCTGTCGATTATGTTGTAAAATAAGGAATTTCAATTTCTTCTGGATTCTATCTGATTTTGTTTTGATTTTTGAACGGATCACTATATGAATTTTATGAATCCATTGGCGTGGTAAATTTACTAAGCTTTAAATGTAGCTCATAGGCAGAAAGTTCAAGTTCAGATTGTTTACTGTGTAAGTTTAATTTTAATTTTATGCCATGTACTAACTTAGAAATGTTTTTATTGGTTCTTACTTGCATGCATTTTGGGAACACATGATTTTGTATGCACTGGTTAAGGAAGTAGATGTCCACACCTATCGGGTTAATTTTTGTTTTCATTTGGAAAAATTTATTAAACTCGGTTGACCAGGAAGCCATATTGTTATTTCTGATTAAATACTTGAGTGTGCGAAGATTATTATTATTAGTGGTTAAAAGTATATCATTTCTTCAGCAGTTTTATTATTAACTATATGTACATTTCGAAACATAAGGGTTCATTTTCAATAGTATATTGACAACAAAATAAATATAAAAGTCAAAAAAAGTTGGGCGACTTAATTATAATGTTTAATTAAATAGAAAAAAAATAAAAATATTTGAAAAATTGGTGGTTATATTATGTTAACCAATGTATGGAATGTTTTTCTTGGCGCATGACAATCAATTAGCGTCAAAAGCTTTTTATTTAACAGTAACAATTTATACATTTACACCGTAAATTTCAAACCGATTTAATTTATATAAATCGGACAGAAATGAATTTTAATTAAAGTGTACCATATAAAATCACGTGCATCTATTGTTTTTGGTTCGGCCGTTCTATCGTTCATTCTCTAACGAATGATCAGATAAATCACGTCCGACACACCTGATTTATTTATACTTTTGCACTCATTAGTTTTAATTAAATTTAATAATGATTCTGTCGGTGTTGTTCGAGTAGGTTCGGATATGATTTGTTTAAAAGACAAGGAGTCAAAATGATTTACCTGATGCGGTCATATGTAATGCAATAACATTGAAATCGCCTAAAAATAAGATAAAATCATGGTGAAGACTAAATTCAAATAGACATTTTTCGAATGTGTTTAAAAATTCGTTATAATCGTACCTTGGAGATCGGTATGCTACACCGATTGCAATTGTTTTTCGGCCCATAGTTATTCTTATCCATAATTTCTCAAGGAATGGTGATGACTCAACATGCACTATCAAGTAATTAAAATCATTTATAATGTAAACCGCCACACCAACCCCATGACTTGGTCGATCATTCAGTATAAGAGTATAGCCGACCAAAGAAAATACCTTACCTGCGCTTAAATCAGAAAGCCAAGTTTCTGAGATTACATCGAAGTTTGTTACATAACAATTTGCTTTAAATATTTCAATTCAATTCTTTATTGATGTAGACAAATTTATTTGATATTGGTCGAATATTTAAATGGCAATCTTTTAAATTATTTTGGTACATGCTATATTAATAAAATCAAACAAATATAAATAAACTTCTAGGGACAAAATGCTTTAGAAGCTTAACCTAAAAAACAATGTGATTAATACTAGCACAGCTGTTAAAATTTATAAAATGATTTGCCGCACACTACTTCACTATGGTTGTGCCCTCTATACCAATCCCAGCAATCCAACCTCCCGTATTATTGAAGCGAGCGAGCATCCCTCCGTACCCTAACCAAACTCCGGCATCCTCTTAATCCTCTACACAATCCATCTAATCAGCTCCTCTATGATACCACTTTAGTTATCCCTATCCTAGAACGCCTTCGATTCCTATCAGAAAAATTCTCCAAAAATCCTTTCAACGTCCATATATTATCCCAATATTGTCTTCCTAGAAACCCTAGTATAAACCCTAAATTTAAAAATCCCAATTCAACTATATTTGATATCATTTCATCATTTCATCCTTTTAAGCAATAACGACTGACGCCATATGACTGGACAGCACAAAGCAGAAAGACCTCTGGTCGATATCCTTTTTAATAGTTGTTAATAATTAATTGTTGTTTAGTAAGTCGATTTTATGCTTTGTACTAATCTTGTGAAAAAAGGAAGGTAACCCAAAGACTCGAATTAACATTCGTTTATTGTAACATTTTAAATAGAAGTATTGTTTACATTAGTCATAGTAATTGATACATAGCTTCTATAATGCATTGTTTCCGAAATATAAACTTGTTCTAAAGTAAAATAAAAATAACATAAATAAAAATTATATAATATCCAAATATAGTAGCAATTTATAAACTCGGGCGGAAAAATATTAAAAGTGTGGATTATTTTTCATACGTAGATTTACAGTACAGTACACTGAAATTTCCACACGGATGATTACAGGTTGAAAATTCTGCGCTCGCGTTGCATATTGCAATTAAAATAATTAAGTATTCATAATAAATCCCTTTACCTAGAACTATTTTTACCATTACATTTGTTAAATCCTTTGAAACAGGCACGTGGAGTTCATAATTCTCTCTGCAGTAAACTTTAATAGCTATATTCCAGATTCGACAATTCACCGCCTTATAATTAGTACAAATTACTATTACCTTACTAAAAGCACACGATCGTTTAACTGTATTAGTTAATTGATTTATAATTGTAAAATCATCAACTTTCTATAGCATATTATGGTAGCATTTCGTAATTAATTAAACCTCAATCAAACTGACAATTGAAATTATAGGAATACATGTATTAATGGAAATTCATTTTGCGTTCTAAGGGCCACGGGCTGGCAGTCATCCTGAATGGCACAGACATTAATCATATTTGCAAGTACATTACGCTCGGCCTTGAATATATCTGGATTCGTTTATGCCGGCACTTGATATGGCTCGAGCACCGTTCAAATAAGTATTGATGATTATTGGTAGAATTCGGTCAACATCGATTAGGCGCTGAAAATTCATGTTTAAATCGTTGCAATAGATTTCTCATGATATAATAATTAGGCCATGATTACGGAACAAATCATATATAATCAATTTAAGATAAATTTTTTCCTTTTCTATATCAGAGTTAATTCGTTAAGATAGTTAAGAGTAATGGTTGCCTGAGTTAGTCTAACTTATTTTATTATCCAAGCATAATAATTTACATGGGTCAGATGTCAGACTATTTGTTGTTATAGGCGTTAATTCTGTTGTGTCGCGATCTTTGCGTATTTTTTTAAATAGATTTATCTAAGCTTATTTTAGTAATACTAATCCATATTATTAGTATCTCATTATATATATATATATATATATATATATATATATATATATATATATATATATATATATTGGAATAAGTATTGTTTATTAACTGAAAGTATTTAAAAAGACCGTATAGGAGTTTAACATGTATATTATAACCAACAGCTAATAATGATAGCTGCCATCGTATGACTAAAATAACAATTAAAAAATTGTTACATTTTTGCTCTGGAATTTTTTAACAAATTTATTATGTAATGGCAAGCAAACTACAGACATATGTTTCAGTGTAGCACACCTACTCATTGTATATATACTAGTAAAATGCTCGTTTTTTTTAATTAAAAGCCCGCGCGAAAATAAATCGATTTTAATTTTAATTAATGCCAATGTTTTATATTCAAGGCGCGTTTAAAAAACAATGTATACTCAGGCGATTCACCGATTCGGTAGGTATGGCTAAAATTTAATATATTATTTAATAAAATTGAATTTCTCAAAATTATTGTTTTATTGTTGTACAATATTCTAATCCATAATATAATAATTTCATCACATGGTAAACATGTCAATACACTTTCTTTTCCTATACCAATAAACACAAAATAATAAATTTCTACGCTTTTGTAGTTTAGTAATGACACTAACACGTTTACTAGAATTTATTACGTATCCGCAACTTATCGAAATAAAAGAATATTTTTTTATATTTGGGCTATATAGTAACAATAAAATAATATTGCTTCCTTATATTCTTTCCTTTGTATGACCCATTTTCTCTCCATTATTTTCCCGCTATTTTATCGCAAGGTAAATTTATTTATACACATATATACAAACGATATATTCCATCACGTTCTATCTTTTAGCATTACACAGAGAAAAATATATATTATCGGTTTAAAAAAATTACTTTTAGATTACCTCAAAATTATGAAATGAATAACCTATTCAACATTGACCATAGATTAGGTTAATATTTAATTAGTTACTTATTTAACATTTGATACTTAAAAAGCTTGCATATATAAAAGAGTGTAATCATTCATTCCTTTTATTAAAATAGTTATTATTCTCATAAGAAAGTATTTAATTTCCGAGGGAAAATCGTATACAATATAGGCGGCTCTCAACATAAACTTTGTTAAAAATGTAGATATCTCTCTAAAGGTATTCAACTGACTCCTAGATTACAAAAAAAAAACAGGCGCATAAAGAAAGTAAATGTTTTAAATGTTGAAAAATATTTAGTAAAGTAAAAAAAAATATTTTACTGATACAATCGCACACGAATATTACATATAGAATAGAGAGGTATTGTTTATTTTTTCATATTTTAAATCTTTGCATGCGTTGTGATAAAAATTGCTCTGCCTTCCCACTTTAAATTTATAAATAAAACATCGGATATTAAATTATACAAAAGCAACTTGCGTCTGACATCTGCAGTAGTTGTTTTAACAAGTGATCGTGTTAATTAGACTCATTATAATAAAAATAATGTTTATTAACGGATGCTATTAAAAATACAATTGCTGATTAAAATTACAATTACACTATAAATACTTAAAATAAATAAAATAACAATTACAATATAAATAATTAAAATAATTAAAAACTAGGTACAACTAAAAGGGACATAACGACTTAATTAGTAAACGACGCAAAGTACTGATCGAGTCCGCAAACAAGTCAAAACGAGTAACCGTGTTGGCGTGCCTTAAAACCTTTGTCGCAGTGGAGTGCAGGGCATAATCCGTTCTTTAGAAAGGGATATTAAATGTAATAGTATCCGCAGACAACGAGATGGTACATGAATGCTTATTAAATTGAGAAGTTCAGGACAATCTATAATGTTTTGAACAACAAGTAAAACATCCGAATAAAAAGGTCTAGAATCAAAACTTGTAATGTTGAAGAATTTTGGTAACTGTAAGCTATGTTACACTTGTCTGATAAATAACTCATAATTTTTTCTTGTTTTCTTTATCAACTCTAGTATATGAGGGCCATACACTGGAATAATATTCAAGATGTGGACAAGGGCATTATAAAGCATGATTCTCTCCCATTACGTTTAACAAAACGTAAAAGATGATAGGATTTGGCCACAATGTTTGAAATGTGAGTAGAAAACGATAAGTTAAAGTTAAAGGTGACACCATGGTCTTTAATTCAATCTACTTGTGATAGATATTCGCCAAAAAGGGAGTTCAGTAGATACATGTTTGAAAAAAGTGATCACCCTGTATTTATTGAGATTAAGTGTGGGCTGATTCTCATTACACCATTCACTGAATAAATCAGTAAATCAGTCTGGACTAACTCAGCATCTTCCATTGTGCGAATTTTCATAAAGATTTTCAGGTAGTCAGCAAACAATAAGCATCGCGCATTCCTAAAACAACTTACCACATCATTTATGAATGTAATAAAGAGAAGTGGTCCTAGATGTGATCCTTGAGGAACACCAGATGATACATCTATATGCCGAGACACACAGTTACCAATTCTAACATATTGAAGCCTGGCGGTCAAATATGATTTTACCCAGTCTAAGAGGGTACCATCAATGCCAAAGCGACGTAATTTATCAAGTAAAATCTTATAATTAACAGAATAAAAGATTTTAAGAAGTCAGTGTACATAGGATCTACTTGATATGTTTCCACAAAAGCATCTATGATATAAGACTCGTAAACTAAAATATTCGTCGAAGTCGATTTACATTTTCGGAAGCCGTGTTAATACATAGAGATTAAAGATTCGCAAGAGGCTGTTAGATGAATGGTAATACGTTTTTCTTATATCTTAGGTGCCATAATAATGATATGAACCTATAATTTTCGACATTTTTTTGGTTACTAGATTTAGTTATTAGTAGAGAGCGGATTTCTAGCATTATGCTTATCCATAATATTAATAGCATCGAAAAAATTTCTTAATATCTATACGAATCTTGAAGAATGTGATTACTTAGCGCTAAGTTTTTTTTGCTTTTTTGCTTATTTTGACTTTTTGTGCTTATTTTGACTTTTTATGCTTATTTTCATGCTTTTTTTAGATTCTGATGCTCATTTGGAGCATTTTCTTAAACATTTAAAAAACATTTAATAATAATTTCACGCTGATATTAAATTAATGTGCTAATATAGAGAATTTTCGTAAAAATCTGTATCCCATCATTTATAGATTATATTTGTATTACATATTTTCTTCGTGTCTTTTGACAACCAATTACCAATTTACAATGGATTCGTTTATAAATAAGTAGATATAGTAGACCGTTATTCAGATAATACAGACGAACACTTCATAGGAATCACACCTATGATATTCCGGATGTAAACGTCGTTAAACTAGGCCCAAACAGGGGCCCCCAATAAGTATTAAATGTAAACAAATTTAAGTGATAGCTAATAATCAGGTGTTCTGCAACCGTATCAATTTCCTACTCTCGGCAAAAATACGGATGGGACGACTGGCGCATATTTAACGTTTTCGTTAATTTTCATATTCAAACTCGCATTCATAAACTATTGAATTGACATTCCAAAAACTTTGCTTATTTATCAAAAATTACTATATGCATGAATCGTATTAACCTGGGGAATCACAGATAAATTATATTATATAATTCACATGTATATTTAACCCATATTGCAAAATGTGAAAACCACAATACAAAAATTAATTAGAGACTATCCAGAATTAATAAGTGAAAATTATACATTATTTTGTAAGACATGTTTATAAATAGTAAGTTTTATTTTAGTTCCCAACTGCATCCTAACTAGTCAAGACTTGTATGTAAAACATGTTATAACAACACTACATCAAGAACGTTTGAAAAAGTTCAGAGCTTCAACAAACGATGGACAATTTAAATTAAATTCACATTTGTGCAAAATACTTTTACATTCGAATATCCCTTTAAGAAAATTACAAAATAATACATTTAATTCTTTCTTGGGAAAATATTGTAAAATGCGAAAAAAATATATAGCTCTTGCGTACTATGAAACCATACAAAAAATGAAAGATATTATTAACAATAATTATATGTGGTTTGGTGTGGATGAAACCACAGACGCTTGTTTAATTTAATAATAGTTTAACATGAAGACATCCGACCAATAGTATTTTGATATATACAAAAGAATTGAAGAAAACTGATAATAACATTATAGCAAAATTCATAAATGATGGACTGACAAGCTTATTTTTGCCGTAGACAATACCAAGTTACAAAATTTTTCTAATAATGCATTTTGTGCATTGTACAAGTTTAGCACATGGATAGAAACGAATTTCTGAAACTATAAGAATGAAATTTCTATTTGTAGATTTAATTAAATATGGAAAAATAGTTCTTATATTCTTCTGTGAGTGCAATTATTCAAGAAGTCATTAGCTGATATCTCATTGCCCCATAAACCAGTGCTAACAAAAAGGGGCACTTGGCTATATGCTACGATGTACTACGCGAACAATTTTGAAGAATTTAATAAGGTTATATACAACTTTCCCGAAACGACAAGCAAATCAGTTAGTGACTGTCAAACAGTTCTTAAGAAACAAGAGCTTCCTTCAAAACAATTTAGTTACATAAAATCGCGTTTAAATTTTGTGAGCAACACAATCAAATCTTTATAAAAGCAGATTCATTTTAGAAAATACCTGGACGCATTGGCCAAGAAATCAAAATAATATCGAAAGAAGTATTTGGTGAAAATGAAGGATTTTTAATATTAAATAAATTAAACTTGATTTTGAATGGCAATTTTCAAATGGATTCAGCTATAATTTAAAATAAAGAGAAGCTTTTCCACTTTCAAAAATTTATTGAGCGTCTGAAGTGATAATTTTTACAATTAAACCCCTAGAACAACATTTAATGATCTACTGTTTTCATGAATAGATTTTAGTTATTTTGAAATGTATACAAAAATTACAATTTAATTTTTAAATACTTACATGATATTATACAGGGTGGGGCACGAATAACGTCCATTAAACGTTTACGGGGTTCCTGCAAGAGGAAAAATCTGAAAAAAATCAACACTGTACGGTTGATTGCGATCTCCTCATGGAAAATATTTTTGACTTTCTATCACTTCCGGTTATACCGGAAACGGCTACCAACTTTGTTATTTTAAATGTAACATACTGTATATTATATTATTTTTAAATTCCTTATTTGATTGCCTACCTCTCCATATG
>OZ018393.1:37407082-37444540 GCA_963969525.1 Ontholestes murinus | reverse complement strand
TCGACAGACATTGAAATAATACAAAAGTAATTTGCGTGTTACAAAATAGCAAGGCTATCAAAGCAACACTAGTTTGAACGTATTTCTTTCTGTAAAATGAACTAAAAATGATTGAATGTACGTTAAATAATTTGTGACTGACTATATTATGACAAATTTGGAACAAGAAATTAATTCAGGTTGGTGTAATTAAAAATAAATTAGCAAAAGCAATTAAATAATTCAATTCTCAATTTATAACCATCTGCAGACACGTGTTTCGATCTCTCGATCTCTTCAGTACAGCTTTATTATAAAATTGATTTCAAATATAAATAAAAACGTTTACTAAAATAAATATAATGAAATATAAATAACTTACTCAGATATGTACGGCAACTGACACAATAATGAAATATAACCGACTGAAGGTCTGAATTTATACCTGAGGTGGATTACTGAATTCTACGGAAATAATTACGTTCGGGATTAAGGAAAATACCCACTAAGAGCATAATTTAATAATAAAATATAAAAGTCCTTTACGTTGTAGAAAATTAACTAATAATTAGGAAAAACACGAAAATATTTCGTAAAATCTACAACAAATGAGTCTTATTCAGACTACAAAAACAAACCACTTTTGAAACAACTACTTCTCTAGCTAGTACTTCGACAGACATTGAATAATACAAAAGTAATTTGCGTGTTACAAAATAGCAAGGCTATCAAAGCAACACTAGTTTGAACGTATTTCTTTCTGTAAAATGAACTAAAAATGATTGAATGTACGTTAAATAATTTGTGACTGACTATATTATGACAAATTTGGAACAAGAAATTAATTTAGGTTGGTGTAATTAAAAATAAATTAGCAAAAGCAATAAATAATTCAATTCTCAATTTATAATCCACCTCAGGTATAAATTCAGACCTTCAGTCGGTTATATTTCATTATTGTGTCAGTTGCCGTCCATATCTGAGTAAGTTATTTATATTTCATTATATTTATTTTAGTAAACGTTTTTATTTATATTTGAAATCAATTTTATAATAAAGCTGTACTGAAGAGATCGAGAGATCGAAACACGTGTCTGCAGATGGTTATAAATTGAGAATTGAATTATTTAATTGCTTTTGCTAATTTATTTTTAATTACACCAACCTAAATTAATTTCTTGTTCCAAATTTGTCATAATATAGTCAGTCACAAATTATTTAACGTACATTCAATCATTTTTAATTCATTTTACAGAAAGAAATACGTTCAAACTAGTGTTGCTTTGATAGCCTTGCTATTTTGTAACACGCAAATTACTTTTGTATTATTCAATGTCTGTCGAAGTACTAGCTAGAGAAGTAGTTGTTTCATAAGTGGTTTGTTTTTGTAGTCTTAATAAGACTCATTTGTTGTAGATTTTATGAAATATTTTCGTGTTTTTTCTAATTATTAGTTAATTTTCTACAACGTAAAGGACTTTTATATTTTATTATCTATAATATTATGTATCTAAACCTATTAGTTGCGGTCCCTTAAACCATTTTTGAATCTGAAGCTTTATGTGTTTATTAGAGGTAAACAAAGGTAAGAGCACCATACTAAATATGCAACGCAAGTTCTGATAGCATTTGCAAATGCTTAAAATAATCCATTAATGCCAAGATTTTATTACAAATACAAGGGTGTGCATAACAAACAATCCTTTCTTAAGAAAATATTTTGACATATCTTTTACTTAGTGAAATAAATGCCTATGTAAACATGAGATGAACACGAACAATCTATTGTCGATTTGCTTATTATTTCAAGGAACTTGTTTGGTTGTTAAAGTAAAAAACACTTAAATTTTCAAAAACACTTTATTATTGCTCTTTTAGAATGCAACAATTGCTTCTTCAGGCGAGGAAATGGTATAATATTTTAAGTGTTTTTTACTTTAACAACTAAACAAATGAATATGCATTTTCAACGTATAACAGCCTCATCAGTTAATATATTTTAAGGTAATTAATTTAATAACATAATTATAGAGATATCTAATAGTAATAATGAGTATTGATCTCCAAAAGTGCATATTTTAAAGGATTATTTGGGGAATCATAGCAATTTCTTTACCAGATAAATAAAATTATTGTTTTTCCCTTTAACAGAGTCTACAAAGTAGTTTTTAATCGAGTCCATTAAAAAAAATCGTATACTAGATTGGCCAGTTATTAGTTGTACATGTTTGAATCGAATTCTTCTTATTCCCCACGTTGTTGTTTCAACTATGTACCTGCAGAATATGTGGTATATAAAGGTTGCTGTCTTTAATCACCAAAACCCATTTTTCAATATTTCGCACTAAGAATATTATAATAATATCGTGCATACCAATTTATTCATAAGATGTTTAGTTCAAATTAGATCTTATGAATGTAAATAATGAAATTTTATTTTATTTCTGTAAAAAGGCACTTAAAATTTTGGCAAGGTACATATATTGTTAATAATATACCGACTTCTTTTATTCCTTACTCACTCAATTAACCATTTAAACATACATGAATGAAAATGAAATGATCATGGAAGTAGCCTTATCTTATTAATTTATACAATATGAGGGTTGCTATGTATAAATCGAGAATAGAAAGAATAAACAAATAAATTTTATCAAAAATATTTTTATTGCTTTATAAAATAATGGCCTTTAAGATCGATACAATTTTGCATGCGATTGAATCACGTTTCAAAGCACCTATACATGCAGAAGATGTCAACTCACAAACATGCGTCCTGAAGGCCTCAACCACTTCTTCGGGTGATGAAAATAGTTGTCCATTGCCAAGTCGGGAGTGTAAGGCGAATAACCCATAAATTCGGTCTTTTGTGTATCCAAATACTCGTTTATTGCATTGTAGTAATGCAAAATGATTTATCGTTTTGAGTTAGTTCCCTCAATTTGCCGAAAGTCTTTTGATTTTTGTCACAGTCGCCACATAAAGTTTTCATGACGAAAAATTCCACCATTTGCTTCTTAACGCTTCGAGAACGAACCACTTTGCTTGGCGTTGACGTTGGCTTTGCTTCACATTGAAATACCCAAACTGCCGATTGGCCTTGTCTTTATTTTTTCAATAGGCTCAAGAGAGGTAAACCCTGTAATCATGCGGTACATGGCGAGAGAGGACTCGCCTTTTCTGATTCTGAAAAAGCAGACGCGTTCGTCGAAAACGGCAGTTCATGTTAAACCCTGGCGATGATGATGACTTCCATGGTGAAGTCAAAAGATCCGTCTGATCCTACATTTTCAATTCAGACTGATAAAACAACCCAAAAATCGGAATTTCCACCTTAATGGTGAAAAACCTCGGCCAAAGGGGTAGACCGCTCTGCTCGACAATATTAATGCTTCAATGAGATTGGGTGCATTTCCATCAGCATGGAACCTGGCCTCAGTGGTCAGCGTCCTCAAAGTGGGAAAATCACCAACTTTCCCCCAAAACTATCGCCCAATCAGTTTGCCTAGCTCCTTAGGCAAAATCCTTGAAAAGGTCCTGCCAGTGCGTCTTTAGACCATAAAATAATTCTAGATTCACAGGTCGGCTTCAGACCCAGAATACCTAATCAGGACATTGTACGACTTCCTTCGTAACAGGAAATTATGTACTAAGGTAAACACTTAGGTCTCCACTCAGCGTTCGATATTAGCAGGTGCGCCACAGGGTTCTGCCCTGTTCCCGGCCCTGTATAATATCTACACCAGCGACATACCGAATTTGGCTCCGGTCATGATCGCACTATATACTGACGACACTGCCCTTCTGTACAGAGGGCGTTCTACATCCCACTTGGAGAATACTCTCCAGAAGGCTCTGGACTCCTTCGAAGAGTGGGCCGACAAGTGGCGACTGGTTAAAAATGCTGACAAAATTGTTTCTGTACACTTCAGCAAAAATAAACATCGAGTTATTGACTCCCCAAAATTTTTCTTTAGGGATTCTTTAATTCCAATTTAAGACGACTTTAATATCTCGGGCTCATTTTCAACCAGCACTTAAAATGTTCAAAAACAATCTCCCATGTCTTTCATTAGGCAAAAGCGACCCTGTCAAAACTGTGCCCTTTGATTAACAACAAATCAAAATTAGCCCATAAGACCAGGGTTGAGTTTTACAAAATGGTCATAAGGCCACAGCTGACATATGCAGCACCCATATGGGGCTACTGCAGACACTCTCAGATCGTGACACTGCAACGTCATCAAAACGTTGCATTGCGTAGAGCCCTTAACATCCACGCCGAATGTGATGGAGTTCATCGGAGAGACTGCAGCAGCCTTCTACGATAAGCTTGGCAATCATCCCCCCTTTGGGATCACATTTCCGAAATACGATATCGATGTAAAACATCGCTTCTAATTGGTACTCAATTAGACCCAAATTCCCAATGAGCCACCGTGAACATCTCGATAACGCTGCTCCCGCCTCGAGGAGAGCGTTACGCTATACGATCGGTACAATAGAATAAATTCATCTACCGATTTTCTCGCTTATGTCCTTGACTGGGAAAATCCAATGGCATTGAACCAGTATCTCCCAGATAGATCCACGGAGGAGAGGTTTTAGTTGGTAGGAGTCCGACACTGCCCTACTAAAAGGGCGTCCATGATGGATTTCCTCTCCTTGCATCAAAAAAAGCCTTTTCTTTCTGACTTATATGCATAAATACACGACTTGTCACCTGTAACGATCCTATATACAGCTTTAGAAGCACCGTAATTATATTTTGAAATCAAAACAGCACCAATCGACACAAGCATTTTTGAGCATCTGTCAGCAAATGTGAAATCCTATAAGATGGTTTGTTTATTATTAACACAATACAGGGCCTAGGATGGAGCTATAGACAAATAAGGTAATAGTTAATTAATATAATTTTAGCAAAAGACATCAAACTCTACAATCATAAGAATATTTGATCATCTGTTCATAAGTTCTTTTGTTACTTTATCTTATCAACAAATAACGATTTCGTAATTAAAGAACTTGATTTTCACGATCATTACATCTAGAATATCAGAAATTGTGACAACTCTTCGTCCAACATGAGTGGTAATATCCCGAACTGTTAATCTGGCTTCTTGTACACATATTTGACACTGAAGTAAGTAATGTCTAATGAGAAGAAAAGGTTTTTGTTTCTACACAATTGAGAGCTTATATAATCTTTATTTTATTTTAAAAACAAACGCGACTTATAGGATTTTTTCTAGAAAAAATCATAAATATTAATATTTAATTACTAATGGTTTATTAATTATTACAAGTATATATTATATTATTTTATATACAGGTTGTTGCCATCAACATTGTCATAAAATTTACATATGTTTGTTATAATCTTGGTTTGTGATTGTTCTTTGTGTACCTGCCTTATTGGCAAAAATTACATTATCATTTAAATATTTAAGTATTCTATTCCTCTCTACAATAAATACTCTAATTGGATGAGTTGCTTTACTCCCAATATGTTGATCCGAGCCATAAGAATAAGCCTAACTCTAGCAAATTTTAGCAATATTTCTCGAAATTAGGTGTTGTAACTGTTCTTGACCTATTATAGCATTAAATATTTACGTTCTTTGAGAGGAACCACTAGATAAGGATGCTGCAACTCTTCTCTTCTGAGATCACTAACTATCTTCTCGGGGTATGATCATGTCTCTTATATGTTAAATGTTAAAGAATCTAGTAAATTATGGTATACAATATCTCTTAAATATATTTAATGATTAGTGAAAAAATTGTACTAATTCTTAAGAAACCGAGAAGAGAGCGTGATAACGACTATGTAACTGCATAAAGGGTAATACATTCTTAGCCTCGTGCATTATTAAAATATATTTAAGGTTAATACAATTTAAGACTTAAAGTTATATCGATCACAGGTGGTCGAGATGTGATGTGGCAGTGACTAACCTGGCAACTGAAATAAACTCTACTTTCTACTAATAAATATACCACCCTTCTTTCCGGGGCATACAGCATGGTTTATCTTCGGGAAGTACTTATAAATATATATATATATATATATATATATATAACATAAAACAACATTGTTTATTTTATAGAAAATAATAAAATCTATAGTAGGATCAGTTACAGTATATTGTCTCAGAATCTCCTTTCTCGTGTCTGAGAAGCAGAACAAGTTCGTTTGTTTGTTAAATTATATATTCGGTTCCATTAAGAATGTACCCCAAAAGCATCAACACTATGCTTTTTCTAGATTTTTTTAAGTGCAGTACAAAATTGCATTGAATTTGTCAACCATCTTCCACAATATATAGCGAATGGAGATTATATATATATATGAAATGAGGTAAATGATATAAAATCTCTTGTGCATATTTAGAGTGGCGGTGGCGATAGCCAAACACTACTACTACTACTCTCTTGTGCATCTTGAAGCGATACAATACAAATGTTTTTTAATACCAGAATTATAACTATACTTTTAATATTATAAATTATACTATTCTACTGTATAAGTTCTAATATAATCGTTTTATTATTAAAAATTAATAGCTTAAAATTAACTTCAGGATGGCTGTGACGGTTATTCCAACACATATTGAAACAATTACTATATTTTACCACAATGAATTAATTGTGGTAAAAACATTATATTGAATTTTGGAGTCGTTCACTTCGTAGTACATTTTTAATGAATAACAGAAAAACCTTTTCTGTTAAACATAGTAATTGTTTCAAAATGAGCTTAAAAATATATAAAAAATGTAATAATTAATAAAAATATATCATATATTAAAAATGAGAAACTCGTCTAGAAACGCACTACACAGAAATTATTTTTAAATATTAAATGTCATCACAGCTACTAATATAAACAGACCCGTATTAATTAAAACATAATATTTATTTTATCCCCGTAGCTAAACTTCAGGGTGCCCTACACTCGGCAATAAAAATAAAGCCGTCCTTCGTTTTATCTCGCTATTTAACAACACGGGATTATAAATGAGCGCAGCCTTAGTGCCAATGTGATAGAAAAATAACTTAGCAATTTTTATTAACGGGATTTTTACACAAAACTATATTTTACAAAATTAAATTAATTTCATAAAATACATTTCGTATATTAAAATCTAATATACTGGTTTTGATATTACATTTGGTGTATGTGGTACGCCGAATTCATGTAATTGCCTATTTCATGAAATAAGCAAAAAATTCCTTAATTCATGAAATAGGCAAGCCTGTTGATTTGTTTATGAATTAGGCAAATTATCTGCCGAATGTGTGAATTAGGCACTGTATAGAAGCCTTAAAATGTCAATTACATTAATCTATTATTGCACCATAATTTCGTGTATATTAAAATAATAAGTAATTAAAAATATATTTATATATCATAATTAAATAATTAACATTAAACATGCGATTGTCCACTTTAGAATAGGAGCAACATAATTATTATTTAAACAAAATGCTGATAGTTAGTGCATTTAGTTTCCTGTTTGACCTGCCACATTGAACGTCAAGTTTGGTTGATCTGTATTATTTGACATGGACATACAATTATGGATAATTCGGAATCAAATAACAAGCCGAGTTACAGAATATATTATTTAATGTGAATATAAGCGAGATTAGTTGAATAATCATTTACCAATACCTTTGATCTAGGATGCAGTCTTTTAATAATATACAACTCGACACGCCAGATCGTACTTACTATGTAAATAATAGGACAATGTTATGAAATTAAATCAAAATTAGAAAATAATGACGATTTTAGAATTAAGTATTTATTTTAATACAAAAATGTTGACTAATATAAGTAGTAGATAACTTCAAAATACTAATTAGAATTTTTATAACTTCTACCACCATAACAGACCGAATTGCAAATGATTTTTTGCTCTCCCTGGCCACTACCTACGGATTTAAGACTAACTAATGTCCTAATGGATTTTTCTTCTTGGGGAACTTATTTTTAGCTTCATGAATTTTTTCTTCTGCACTCTGTTTTGCTCTAATAGATTCTCAATGATTCCATGTATTGTCCCCACTTTATATCTATCATCCTTTTTTCAAAGGAGGCATTTTCTTTTTTGACTTTTCCACCATTTGGTTGGCTTAAACTAGCAAATTTTCAGTTGCTATTTTTCTACATTCAACGGCCAGATGTGGCTGAATGATAAAATCTTGATCCATTAGTATACTTCCATCGGCAGTATTAATTCTGGCGGATTGATCTTCAATCAAATTTTCCCTATTGATCTCTAAATTATCAATAATTCTAATATCAGCATTTATATCTTTGTTTTCAGTACAGATATCAGTTTTAATGTAATTTTCCATACTTTCTTCAAACAACCCATTGTTAATTTTTTCTAAAAATTCGCATGGAATTTTTGAACGTAAGCCCATTTTAGCTGGTTGTCCAAATAGAGCTTTATATGGTTCCATTTTTATAGCTTCATGGTATGTTGTATTCATTCCCCATTGAACGAAAAGCAGACCAGTTGTCCAATGGGAAGTATTTAGTTCGCGCATCCAAACAATTAGAGAATCTTTCATTGTTTGATTGCTTCTTTCAACAGAACCTTGGCTTTGTGGATATCTTGGTCTCCCATTGATGATCATCAAGTTAGGCCATAAAGACCCCAATTCTTGGATCACATCTGCAGTAAATTCTCTCCCATTATCTGACTGTAGAATTTGTGGGGCCCCAAAGATTAGTTCTTTTGCTACTTCTACCGCCCTTTTAGAAGTAAGTGGCCTCAAAAATCTGTACATTGTTAAATGTTCTTTATAATGTAAAATAAAAAAATGTAAAATAGATTTATAATCGCCATCAGGCAAACTTTGAAAATCTACCAATCCACTTGTTCTCTTTGATTTAAGTCAGAAACGGTGATAGGACGAACAACTATACCTGCTTGCAAACTCTTTTTCGGCTTTTCCGTGCATCTCTCACATTGTTGTATAAATAATTTTATGAGTGACATTGGTATATTAGCATAGTGCTCTGAAACTTTTTTATATGTTTTATTTTCACCTTTATGTCCACTAGCTATATGCATGTCATTAATAATCGACAACACGTTCTTTCTAGTTGCCATAATTTTCTGATCTTTAATTTTTGACACTTTCTTAACTCCTGCAAAGTTTATTTAATAACCTGAAAGTCTTCTTAATGTGATAATACTGTCTATCTTTTAGGTTACTATTATCTTCTAAAACGTTTATTACATATTTCTCTTGGTCTTTAGTCCACAGATGATTATTTCTGTAGTCGTTGATTGCCGACTGCACGTCCATTTCGAGTGAAAAAATATAACAAATTTAGACGTTGCCTAAAAATAATCAAATTCTACATTTGGTTAAATGGACATTATAAAAAGAATTTATCTTGATTAGAAATTAAAAACACTTGGTTTGTTTCACAGAATATTTATTATTTTTTCTCTCCGACTAGTTTCGGAGAGAAAAAATAATAAATATTCTGTGAAACAAACCAAGTGTTTTTAATTTCTAATCAAGATTTTTCAAATATGTTTCACCACGGGTTAAGTGAGCAATTAATTAAATATAAAAAAAGAATTTATACCTTATGAGTGATTTCCGATTATTACGAATTTATTTAAAAAATTTCAGCGGTGACAGTCCATTGATTTGACGTTTCGTTTAGTTTCAAAAACTCCACCAGAGTACTACCGTTTACCTTGCTCAATGCACGAAATGAGCAAAATAAATAATGCCGAATTCACGAATTTGGCAGATTATTTATTTCGTGAACTGTGCAACGGACTTGCGCATTACACGAATTAGGAAATGTTTTTGCTTATTTCATATAATGGGAAATTTCACAAATTCGGTGTAACATATGCATTAGCTATCAGTTATATTGTAAAATATTTTGGTCAGTGAAATACGATTAAAATAAGCTATAATGAAAAATCACATTTTAATTAAAATGTACTTGAGTTTTTTATGCCACTATGCATACATTTTTTTTTCAAATTATATATAACATTAGATACCATAGGAAATAGGAAGAAACAACATGGTGTTAAAATTAAATAATAGTAAGAGCTATTATATATATAGCAATGTTGATCCTGCAATGTACTATTGATTTATACTTTATTAGTAGTTAATTTACACCTATAAATGTCTTACATAAGCCATCCTAGTTAGTACAAAATATTATACAAAATGTATAATACAACATATAATAAGATGTCCTGGGTATCTTATTATATGTTGTATTCTATAAAATTTTAACATTAACGACAAAGTACAATGGTAAAATCGTAACCTGTGAGTATAAAAATAATGAAAATCCTTGTTCTATATTAACCTTAATAAAATAATTGTTAAATCGAAGATATAATATATTAATAATAAATAAATATGCTTAAAAGTTAGATAGATAGTCACAAAACCAAATATTAAACAAATTGATTAATATTTTATTTTGAAACTTGCAGGGATATCTTGCTTAAAAGCTTGATCAGTATAAAGTCATCGGGCAGAATCGACAGTCCTAATTAAGCTGGTTCTAAGGTTATCCATATATTTTACCCAAAAAATTATGGCTAACATAAGCAGGCAGAGTAATTAGATTAAATTTTTTGACTAATTTTCTCACTTATCTCTTGGTGAAACAATGAAATTCTTCACCTATTAATATAGTTATATTTGAGCAGTCTTTTAAATTATACCCAGTGTATTTTAATTTAGAAAAATAAAGGTATATATGAAACTCTTTCGCAGTTCAAGAGTGTGGTAGTAAAACTATCAATTAAAATGGATATTATTAATTAATGACTGCGGATTATTGTATCGTCAATATCACAATAAACTATGCGAATATTAAAAACTAGCTCACAATATTATTGAATATATTATGAACAAATTTCCATCGTGTCTTGCATTGATTAGTATGAAAGTATGTTTTATAAATATAAATTTGCAGGGTGTCATTTAAATAGATAAATAGATAGATAGATAGATAGATAGATAGATAGATAGATAGATAGATAGATAGATAGATAGATAGATAGATAGATAGATAGTATTTATTTATACAAAATACATATGTAACTATAACTTCTTTCTGCAATCAAAAATTTTGATTGTACATGGAAAGGCTTGAGTTCATAAAAATATGATATTCCACTCTTGCCTACTGCTGCTTCAATGAAACTGCTGCCACATAAGGAGGAGTTTATTCCACCAGTATCTTGCCAAGACTGGCAATAATCTAAATACATATTTAGATTTTGGTTCGATGAAAGTCAAGCATGTTGTTTTGGACAATATGTACTATTTTGCAAAATGTTCCCACATTAACAGGAGTATAAGGTATATATTCAGAATAATTTGTAAAATTCTAACTATTCAAACATATAGATTTGGAATTTTTTTATCAAAATGTGCGATATCATTCAACTAAAACCAATACTCTAAACGCGTAGGTGCTAATTTAACTAATGAGAGCATGAAGGATCACGTGAAAAAAAATATTAACTGATGTGACTTTTTATGTGAAAAGGTGATAATTAATTCCAATAAAACCGCATTTAAAATTTCCGCCGACTTTAAACAACACGAAATACTCACGGATCCAACAAATTAAAACATAAATGTCACACTGACAGCATATCTAATAAAAAGTCTCCAAAAATTGGACTTAAATACGCCAGAAATGGCTAAAATATTGCCGCAGTGGCCACCATCACCTGGTGAGAATTACCACCAGCAGCCAAATATAATGGGTCGAGTGGAAGAACATGAAAACTCGTGAACTCCGCCTTCAAGGTCTATGTTTAAAATTTTTAAGTAATTTATTGTATTTGTGTATGTATTTTATGTATTACTTTTTTTAAATAGATCTTGTAGAGAAAATAAACTAAACTAAACTAAATTGGCCCGAAGGTATCATTATAAGACACTATATTTTTAAACGAGCTAACAGAAACTTCCAAAGAACCTGATATAGCCGTTCAGCTAAATATTTAAAGTGTGCGGAATAAATTAAACGAACTGGAATAATTTATAAGTATAAATAATACAGATTTTAGCATTATTTGTCTTTCTGAATATTGGCTCACGCCAGAAAAGGCGGTATATTTTAGAATAGGTTAATATGATGTATCTTACCTTGCTCGCCGTAAATATCAACATGGAGGGGTATTGCATCTATCACATAGTCAACATACTACAAATAATATTATGAGCATTAACAACCTTTTAATTGAAAAGCACTGCGAGGTATCTGCATCTATCCTTTCAACAAACAATTTATAGCTATTTGAATTTATAGATCACCTCATGGAGAGTTTAATACACTTCTAACTACACTTTCCAAAATATTTAAAAACATTAATAGCAATAACCGCCATATAATCCTTGTTGGTGATTTTAATGTATTATTCAACACAAAGGATAAAAAAGCGTCTGAACTTTGGGATCTGCTAACATCTTTTTTTTTGTCCTCACGAGGTGGTGTCGCTTAGCGTCCCTGCACTGCGGTCTCCGTGGTCCTTTTGAGCGCCTCTGTTTTCTGCCAGGGGATATTCCTTAGCTGTTCTACATGAAGCATGGGCTTCCCGAGTTTCGCCTTGCGTTCTTGTTTGTATGCTTCGCAAGTGCACAGTAGGTGTTGGGGAGTTTCCTCTTCTTCCAGACAACCACGGCATAGGGGGCTTTTCTCAATGCCCATCCTATGTTTGTGCTTGTTCAGGTCACAGTGCCCAGTGACTAGTCCTGCGATTTTTCTTAGTTTCAATCTGCTCAGTCTAGACAGCTTTAGGATGTTGTCAGATACCGGACCATCTAGGAAGAGTCTCGTATGCCTCATTCCATTTTGGTTTGCTAACATCTTACGGCTTATCTAGCCAAGTAGATTTCAAGACAATGATAATGATAATATTTGTCTAGCCAATGTTTTCAATCCCCGTGTATTTTCAGTCCAAGTATGTGATTCTGGCTTATCAGATCACATTGGCATACATGCCAAAGTACAAATTAATGCTGTCTCTTTGCAAAACGGTAAATTAATTACCAACTACAAAGATTAGTCTAATCAATTTTATGCATTACTCCAGACTACGAACTGTACCTTTATTGATGACACTAATTACGATACTGCTCAAGATAGGTTTGATTTATGTATACTCTTCATGAATACTTCGAACATAATTTCCCTGAAAAATGTACCCTGTGTACAAATAAACAGAAATATCAGATTAAATGGTGTAATAATAATCTCTGCCCAATTCTTTCAAACATCTTTGAATCTGTTATCTTCCAGCAGACAATTGGCTTAATTAAATCTGAAAATCTACTATCCTCCCACCAGTATGGTTTTCGTATTAGTCGATCTACGGCGGATGCAGGTAATGCTGCATCCTTTTTGGATCTGAGCAAATCATTTGACTGCGTCTGTCATGATACCCTTATACGAAAACTCTACTTTTACAATTTCCATCCTGTTACTTGCAGATTCATCAACTCTTATCTCACCCAAAGAACACAGATAATTGTTACCAACCAAAATTCATTCACACAAAGAGATATAAAATACGGGGTACCGCAAGGTTCCATTCTCGGACCCATTATTTTCTTAATTTATATCAATGACTTACCATTACTGCAAACAGATGCAATATTTTTCCTATATGCTGATGATACTTTGATTACAATCAAAGCATCGCAAACTGATGTGTATTTAGACCTAAATAAAGTAACCAAAGAAAAAGCTTGAAGATGGTTTGATAATAATAAGCTAAAAATAAATAACGAAAAAACAATCAACATTACATTCTCACTTAGAAAACTACATTCAGACAACCAAACAAATTCTAAATTTCTAGATTTGTATCTAGAAAACAAGCTAACCGGGCATATGCAAGGTGAACAAATTGGAATAAAAATAAGTAGATACATATAGTTGTTGAGATAATTGAGCAACTGTTTCGAAAAGTTTACGCACTGCATACTTCTCTGTGCGAGTTCCACCTAACATACGGTATCCCACCTAACATACGGGATCTTGGGGTCACTCAGCAATAACACATAGATTATTTGGGCTGCAGAGAAGGGCCGTTCGAGTGATATCTGGTCTAGGATATAGGGATGATTGCAGGGAGGCATATATATATATATATATATATATATATATATATATATATATATATATATATAGGTTCTTATCGCCTACACAACGATATTCACGTACTTGACACCCGAGCTAATGGTAATTTATACCTCAACAGATCACGCCTGATAAAAATACAAAACGGCACAAATGACTATAGGCCAAAAATATTTAATAAATTGCCGGAATCAATAAAATCACTTGATAAAAAATACTTCATCATCTTCTTAAAAAGGCACCTCACAATACCGCAGAACTCTTGCTTGAAAACTATGGACTATCTGCTAGATAAACCTAATTGCCCCTCCCTGCTTCCATTCAAATGAGCACCTAATGTATTTTTATTCTATTTATACTATACTTGTATTGTCAGATATTTATAGTTTTATTTTAATATTTATAGCTGATGTGTATTTTATCTATTAACATATGTATTTATTTATAAAATGCTATATTCTTCTTGTACACTTTATGCTTTATTTATTAATGTACGTATTGTATTTGTAATCTATCGGAAAATGAGCTCAAGTCTCACCAAGATCTAAATAAAAAAGATGATAGCGCAAATTAATGGTACTGTAGCATGATGTATAAGTTCAATCGCGCCGGAGAGAAGGCTCAAAATAAAGTTGCATCAAATACCAGTACAAAAACAGATTTAAGGAGTATACCAGATCAAAAATTTGATAATTTTAAGATGCAAATGCAAGATTGTTTTTCTAATCTTATCAGCAAAGTCGATTCTCTCAGTAGCAAAATGTGGGCATGAAAAAAGAGATATGTAACTTAAAACACAACAGTTCAAGTGTCATTAGTCCACCACAACTCGATGAAAATTCAATATTTGAGGAAATCACTTAACGAATTAGTAGAGCTAATAACGTTATAGTTTTCAATGTCTCCGAGACCGATGATGATCAAGACAATGTTACGATCGTGAATATAATTAAAACCGTTGATCCTACAATTGATAAGCCAAAGAAAATCATCAGACTTGGAAGAAGAACGCCAAACAAAATAAGACCAATAAAACTTATATTTAATACTGATCAACAGTCTAAAACCCTACTGCGTGTTTCCAGACGGCTAAAAGATTCGGAGATATTTAATAAAATTATTATTAAGAATGACCGTTCACCGCTACAAATACAGCATGAAAATCTTATTAGGGAGGAGTTTAAACGAAGAAAAGATGCTAGTGAAATAAATATTGCGTTAAAATTCATTAGTGGCGTATTAAAAACAGCCCTGGGAAACTAATTGATCTCAACGGACAACGGACAATAATTTCACTCGTATATATTATCAAAATGTGCGGGGCTTATGAACTAAAACAAATGAATTTTATAATAATGTTGTTGCAAATGATCATGATATTTACATGTTAAGTGAAACGTGATTACATGACGGCATCTTGGATTCCGATTTATTTCCTGTTACTTATGATAAATATGCGTGTGATGTAATTTATATGCCAGAAAACTTGAGTTGCGAAATTATTATTGTTAAGGTTAATATTAAAACTACGGTGGTCGGTTTTGTGTGTTTATATATTCCTCCATCCGAACCTATCTCAACATATGCAACTGTGTACGACGCACTTGATACTATTTTAAATCAGTTTAAATCCATTGTCATATGTGATTTCAATATCCCAGATTATACTAATGTGTTGGATGATAGTACGCCTGACAATAAAACGTTAGAGTTACATAAGTTTATGGCACTTAATGATCTTATTCATCATATTCAGACTAAAAATTCCAATAATCGACTTCTTGACCTTGTTATTACTTCTTCATTTCTTTTTAATTTATTACTTAAGTTTAGTTATTTAGACCCTTTTGGCCAAAAGAATGTTATGTCATCATTGGTGCAAAATTTCCTCTTTGCAGACCCTAAGAGAATGCTCACTAGGAATAAATCTGGAGAAATGGTGAGTGGGAAAGCGATTCGTAGCCCAAAGCATTGAGTTTGACCATCGTTTTGATTGACTTGTGACACTGCGCATTTCCTTGGTGAAACAATTATTTTTCTCTTCAAATTGAGACTATAATGTTGCCAGCCGATTGTTGTGTTTTTACTTCCTTTGGATTTAATTCTTCGCATGCAATGTAGCAATGAATCCATGTTTCATCAATTGTCATAAAAACTCTTGATTTGTTCGCTTAAATGGTTTCAAAGAGTGCTCTTAATCATTTTGTAGTATTTTTAATGTATACATTTTTAATAAAATTTTGTTACTATAGCTTATAAGATCTTGAATCAGTTTTGTTAATACATAATTTTCATTTTTGTGAGAGAAAATTAAAATTCATTTTTAGCATATTATTAATAAACTATACGAATTACATTAAATTTATGATATATAATAAATAATTCTAAAGGATTATACAATCACATTTTTGAGTAAACTGCAATAACATTTCGTCAGAAAAATAAAATATTTTGAAATAGAACCTAGTTTACAGATTCCAGCAATAAAGTGACGCTTTAGAGACGTAAAAACTCGTTTCCTGTATAAAATTTATTAACAGTATATAACAAATAAAATATTACCGTCGTCATATATCTTTCCCTATCAAGGACCCCTACCGGCTTGTTTATATTATAACTTCAGTTGGTGAAATGTCTGTCCGCTAGTTCTATCGGGTCGGTAATTATTACAAATTTCTTCATGACGCAATTTGGATTTCGGACAGTACACCATTTTTTATTTTAGTTTTTGTATAATAAGTACACCAATATGTGCTTAACGATATATTATACAATCAGTGCTGTTATTCGCTTTATCGCTTGGGATGACACTGCGGTGTTTTATTTGATTACCACAATAGCATCACTATCACGAAGTTGGTGTGCAGGGTTTGCGGTGTGAATAATTTCTGACGATAATCCCAGTTACATTAGTTTGGTGATGCATATGATTTATTAAAGTAGTTACCTTTGTCTATATTCACGTTTAATACAGCGATCTGTTAGTCAAATTTAATTATACTTGAATCCTGGAGAAATACTTTCACAGGGCAATGAAAATTAATGTATTGCTGTCCATTGATAAACACATTGTATGTGATTATGTAAATTTAGTAATTGCAAGGCAATTACGATGCAATATGTAAAATTAAACGGCCGACGCTTACACTAATGAGTAATTTATTATAATAATTGTAGCTGTGTTTATATATAATTTTAATTCGTATTATATATCTAATTACATTTGTATAACTAACAATTATTGGTGTCACAAAATTAGCAATAAAATAGAAAACTATTTGAAGCCATAGTGAACTTATTTTATTCATATCTAATTAATAATAAGTGGTTGATTTTTAAATTTTTTATTCAACTTACTACAATTGTTTCGCCACACTGTGGCTTCTGCAGGCGAAGAATATATAATTATATTTTAAAATCACATTTTTATTTCCTAAATACTATGGTGATTTTTGTTGGTGTGTGAAGAGGCGAATTGGATAAATCCTGTTGATCGATTAATAAATTTTCTGTTTTATTTTTATAAATGTTAATGTTAATGTGAACTTATAAAACATTAATATATATAATACACCATTGATCTAGACATAATAATAATAACTTTATTGAAGGGATTAACCCTACGTACATAAAAAAATCAACATTGAAAGAAATAAATAAATGAAAATAAATAGTAATAAACAAAAGTAAATAAATAACATTATTTTATACATAGGCGCAGAAGAATCGACTTGAAATCAAAAAGTCTTCCAGAAAATAAATTAAAATTTTTATTAGATAAAAAGTAAAATTTTTATTAGATAAAAAGTAATTTGCTGTTCTCAATATACGTAAAATTGGTGTACTATACCCATAGTTGGTCCTATGAAATTTAATATTAAAAATACTAATGCTACGTGTTGCTGCCCCACTTTGTTGAAATCGACAAGTAACTAACTATAAAATATTGGAGCAATCTATGAAATTGTTAATAATTTTAAATAAAACTATCATATCTGAATGTATACGCCGATGCTCCGAAGACATTAAATTTAAGGAAATTTATAGAGCGGTATAGTCCAAACTTGACACGTGAAAATATAGTTTATACGCTGCTATCTGTAAAAAATGTATTTTGCACCCTATTAATAATTGTAATTAAGTACTTCTGGTGAGGGCTCCATACCACAGAAGCGTATTCTAAACGTGACCGCACCAACGAAGGGTATAAATGTTTTAGTTCATCCACTGAGACATCTTTCCCTACTCTTGAAATAAATCCTACAAGTTTTAAAGCTTGATTTGTTATCATTTTAATGTGAGTCACGAACGATACTTTATAATCAAATATTACTCCCTCCAAGATCTTTTATTTCAGGAACCACCTCTAATATCATATCATTAATAGAATAAATTAAGTTGGGTGTAATATTGCTTCTGTGGAATGATATAACTTTACATTTATTAATATTTAAATGCAAATCATTTTGGACACACCACCTAGAAAGGTTATCTAAATCAGTTTGAAACTCCTTACAATCATTTACAGAATCAATTATTTTGAAGACCTCATCCACATACAATAACATATTGGATTGTTTAATTATAAGTTGAATATTATTTATAAAACATTAAAGAGTATGGGGAAATATGCGAGCTTTGGGGGGGGGCGATTTTACTAAAATTTCTTTGGATACACAATGCCCATTTTTACATATTACATTTGTAAGATAATTGCTAATCTAGTGAATTACAGTATTGTTACAACCCAGTATGTCTAATTTATGTAATAATATGTGATGAGGTACTCTATCAAATGCCTTAGAGAAATCGGTATAAACAGCGTCTACGCGTTTACGATTCTCCAAAGCTTCAAGCAAATACTGCTCAAACAAAATTAAGTTGGTAGTTGTAGAGCGGCCCCTGTAAAAACCGCGCTGTTCATCTACTATAACTGATTTAAACAACCATACCAGCTGATCGGCTGGGTTATGTTATGGTAAATATGTAGTTAATTAAAAAATAATTCGGAATCATATCAGGTCCACAGGTTGTAGTAGGTTTTAAATCAGATATGGCATTAAATACTTGAGTAACATCGACGTGAAATTTTAAACACGAATCTACAGTTTTATGCGGTATGAAATTGTAATTAGGAACAATATTATATGTATATATGATTGGAAAATGATTAGCAAATAAATTTGTTATTTTATTAGAATCAGAGCTGTTCATATCTAACAAAAACATATTAATGGGTAAGGTTTGTTTTTCTGGACTCATTAACAAAGTTCCAAAAGGAAGCACTGTTGTTTCGCAAACTATTCTCAACGTATATAATAATTCATTAAGTGCTTTACAATTTGAAGGTCACTTAACTCAATATAATGTAGATAATCATTCGTGCTTTGTATTTTTTATGTGCAATTTTCTTAAGTTTCAACAAATTGATCAGCTCTGTATTGAAACATTTGAGATTATAAATTAATTTCATTGGGACATGCAAATTAATAATATAATATAGAATATCATAAAACGCATAACAGCCTCGTTAATGTCACAGAAATTATAAAAAATAACTTACCAATTAACACTAGCCAGATATAAATTTATTTCTGGATAATTCGCCTTACTAAAATCGTAGCGCTGTATATCACACACGTGGTTATCACAAATAAAATCACTTTTTAGAGAAATTACATAAGAAAAGTGATGCTTAGATATATCATTTAACAGATCAGAAGCAATCTCAACCTTTGTCATTTCATTACTCCCAAAGATAAGATCAAGAGAAACTCCGTTTTGATTTGGATAATTATTAATTTGAGAAAGATTGAGACAACCAATACTATCTGCTATTGTGCTTTTTCACTTAAAGCACTCGACATAACAATACCAAAAACGTCATTCGTCCATTTGTCGTTTGGAAGATTGTAATCTCCACATATAACAATTTGGTCCAGCATAATTTTTTCATCCAGAAAATTAAGAGTATCGCAATGTGATATATACTTTTCAATGGCACTGCCCGGAGGTAAATAGACGCCACCAATAATGAAAAGTTTTTTATTCACTAAAAGTTTTACGAACAGTTGCTCCACATCAATTTGTGTAATGTTCAATACACTTGCATTTAAATGTTTTTTTACACCAATCATTACTCCACCACCGGGCAATTTATTATTATTCGAGGCATTTCTATCTTGACGAAAAATATGAAATCCATCTAATTAAAATTCAAACAGCCATGTTTCGACAATTACAAAAATATCATAACATGACAAATTAACGTTGTTAGAAAATTCTCTAATTTTAGTATTAATGCCACTGATGTTTTGGAAATATATTTAAATATTGTTTAGAGATGTTCGCTGTCGTTTTTTGATTTTTTTAATAATCTTTGAAAACCATTTGAGTATTTTATAAATAAATTATTTTTCTCCTTTGCTGGAACGCAGATTAATTTCATCACGTAACGAGTTATAGTGTAATATTTCTTGTTTAGTTTTATCAGAAGAGATTTTTATTCCTCTTGGAATATTTACTTTATTTGCTTTCAGAACATTGAATACTTCATTTTTATTATTAAAAACTATCTTAGTGGGGCGAGGTTTTTCTGCCGTCTTTCCCAATCTAGTAACACTGCAAGGTTGAATTGTTTTGCCAAATGGTGATAATACATTTTGAACAGATATATTATCATGTTTTATTCTTTCTTTAACATGGTTTTCTGCTGATTATTCCATATTATTCACTATTATATTATTAGCTCTACTATTGCGTTCATTAATTTCATGAATAACCGAGTCGAAATCAATTGCATTGCATTTTTTGCATTTTCACAATTTCACGTTGCAATAATTTGTTATCGTTTTCAACGCTCTCTAGTTTTGATTTTAATTCATTTAATTCAACTGATATTTATTTAATAATTTCTCATTTAAATTGCACAAGGTCTTTATCCAGGATCGAAACAATACTTTTCTCGACAATTGCGTTTAAATTTTCAAAATCTCTGTTAGGACAATTATCTGAGTCATCGTTATTTGAGAGAGAGAGAGAGCTAGTATTGGTGATAGATCTTCGTGCAGAGCTTCACAATCACTTATGATCGAAATAAACATAAAAAAATTGTACATCATCAGCATAAATAAGAAATTGAGAGGATTTAACATTTAAATCAATATCGTTGACGAATATTGAAAAATAATAAAGGTCCATGGTGCGAGCCTTTAGGGACACCCGATGTAATGTTAATGCGATTGAAAATGTAGTTGTCGACTTTAACGAACTGTGTTCTGTTGCTGAGGTAACTCATAATCTATTTCGTTGATACTTCATTAAATAATTTGGATTCCAAAATTCCAACGAATGTTTTGGAAAAATCCGTGTAGACGCAATCCATTTGCGTCCCATCCTCAAAGGCATTAATTAATTGAACACAATTAGGTTAGACAGAGTCGAAGATCCATTGCAGGACCCATGTTGTCCCGATTTAATTATATTTTGAAAAAACCCTTAGATTGTGATACAGACCATCAAATATTTTGCAATGCTCGACGGTATTGAGATGCCGTGGCATTTCTTTATATTTTCATGATTACCAGTTTTGAATTGCAAACTAGTTACACTTGATTTTCATAGTAGTGTAAATATTTCAGATCGAAGCGATTTTTCAAATATAGTAGTAATAAGTACTGTAATATAAATAAATGCGTTTCTTCAAGAAATGGGGTGGAATTCCGTCAGGTCCATACCTAAGACTTCTTTAAAATTATGTATTGCATTGAAAACGTCTAATATTGATACAGACACAGGACTAGATTTAAGAGAGTGGCTTTTCGTATGAAAAACAGGAGTGGTAGAAGCATCACTAGTATAAGAAAGAGAAAAAATGACAAATAAATTGACAATACTGGATTCATGAAGTTGTTACTTGTTGTAACTCCATATCACTTAATAAAATACTGACACAGTATATGGTTTCAAAAATGTTTTTATTATTCTAGGACAATATTTTACCACGTCAGGTAGATGAAAACTGATTTTTCGTCAGGTACATGAAAGATGATTTTTCATATGAAACATAGTTGTAAAATCATAAAAACATTTTTGAAACCGTATACGAGGGGCATTTGAAAAGTAAATAAATAAATAAAGTAAATAAAAATAAAAACTACTAACGTGTTTGGGGTAAACTTTATTTTTATTTTTCGACAGAGTCTCCTTTTAGGCTTATACACTTCGTCCAACGATGTTCTAGTTTGTTGATCCCTTTCGAATAATAGGATTTGTCCATGTCTACAATCACATTCTCGTTTGAATGAAATCTTTATCCCGCCAGCCATTTCTTCAAATTGGGGAACAAATAGTAGTCCGAGGGAGCCAAGTCTGGAGAATAGGGGGGATGTGAAAGGAGTTGGAATCCTATTTTCATTAATTTGCTACCACAATAATACATAATATTCATCTGTAATAGTTTTACCCTCTTCCAGATAGTCGATGAGGATTATCCCTCCACAGGCCGTCAAGAACGTTCAGCGTTACTTGTGCCCATATGGCCAGTCCTAAAATCTTGAAACCACTTATAAACTGTTCTAAGGGAAGGTGCAGAGTCACCATAATAGTTATCAAGTTTCTTTTTGGTCTCCTGAGGCGTTTTGCCTTTCATAAAGTAATGTTTAATCACCAAACGAAATACTTTTTCGACCATTTCTTGAAACTCACTTGACATCCTTGATTCACCCGAATGCCAAACACCACCAATGTGGCTGAAACTTGGTGTGTGTTCATCCAAGAGATGCTACTAACTAAACATGACCTCGATACGCACCGGAGGTGCCATCTCTCGGACATTGCACGGACTTTTCAAACTACCCTCGTACTGTGTCAGTATTTTATTAGGAAATAAATTAGTAGTGTTCTCAGAATTTTCACATATTTTTTCAGCTAGAAACGTATATTTAAGAAAATCATTAGTCTTGCGTGAGTCATGTCCAAATCGATTAGGGTTATACTTTAACTGATTTTCAATTTTATTTAAATTTGTCCTACGTACCGTCTTACTCAGTGCACTAAATTGTGATCTTAAACAGCAAATATGTTGTAATCATCAGCACACAAAATATGCCTATATGAGCTGATTTTTTATCTCGAATTATATGAATTAGATCAAAATTAAACCAAGGCGGATATTGGCTTCTATTCTCCACTTTGAGAATATACATATCAATTGCTTGAAACATAAGGTATAAATACAACGCCATTAATGTAAATTTACCAGCCCAATCAATACCAACAAGAAAGTAATTTATTGATGTGAAATAATCCCATTTGGAATTATATGTGAAATAATCATACGATAAGTTTTTACCATTATTATTATTATTATTATTGCTCATTTTTGTATAATTGGTAATATTAAAAAAAAACAAGATCTAATAATACTCCCCTCGAATTTGGTATCTTATTTCTTTGAAAAAGGTTGCGTTACTAAATCAAGATCATCAGACCAATGCACATTCGGCAGATTATAGTCGCCGCAAATTAAAATTTTATTATTATTGAATAATGTTAGTAAATTATCCACACTTGCACAGTAATTTTCGTAAGAAGAATGATTAGATGTAGATGGTTTATAAACAGCCAGAACCCTCAGTGAATTATTTATATGAGTAAACAATTATTCAACTTGAATATTATCTAAATGAAATTTTACATAATGCAAATTTTCTCTAACAGCAATACAAAATACCGCCTCCTTTAGATTTAATACTAGTATCAACGGTCCTATCCTGTCTATATACTATAATATCCTTAAATCCAAGTTCAGCATTATATACAGAAGAATCCAACCATGTTTCGATTAAAAGTATTATATTATAAGATGAGCAATTTACAGACTTTGAAATATCAACAAGTGTAGATTTAATGCCACCTATATTTAGCAAATATATATTTAGTGTTTTATTGTGGACCTACCATTGGAAACACTATTTCCAGAGATAATTACTGAACAGTTTTGAATAAATTTGATGTGTGCATTGATTTCCCAATTGTTTTTGTGAACTAATAATTATTTATTAAGCAGTTTCAATTCGGAACATTGACGTATAGTAAGATTGGATGACAAATTGACAATTGACAATTGACGTATAGTAAGATCGGATGACAAATTGACAATTGACATTTGACGGATTATTTACCTTTAATATTTAACTTTTTTTTTATTATTGTTATTTGTGGTTTATTTTGCAAGGTTACTTTTGAAGACCGTGGCCTACTGGATTTATAACCTAAACGAATGATTTTATTTACGTTAACACTAACCTCGGAAAGAGAGCGAATAATAGTATTAAATTCATTAAGATCGTGATTTCTTCTTTCAACGATAACGAAGGGGCAAATTCAGTTACATTATAGAGAATAACGCTATTTTACCTCTTATGTCAATCAATTGTTTCAGTTATAAATTCTTCGTAACAAATTGTAACAAACAAATATCCTTTGTTGTAAAGTAATATCAACTATTTGTTATTTATTTACTAATCAATACCCAACAGACCCAAGGTTCAATTACAGGATCTATAAACAGAGAATTATTTATAAAAAAAGCATTATTAGTCTGTGTTTTACAACAAATGCAATTTGTTTCTTCCGATTTTTTTTTCAAGGCACACTAAAATTATAAAAAATATCATATAAATAAGATTTATTATTATTTTTTCTGACATAAATAATACATTAAAATCAACATATTTAGCATCAATGAATTCAACAAAATAATGTCTAGTATAATAAAATAAGAAAAGTATATGCATCAATTTAAAAATTTAAAGTTGACTATCATTTGTCAACCAAGTTAATTTTGAAAAAATATATAATTAATGTAATTTCTTAGTATTTAAACGGACATTAAATTTGTTTTTTGGTTGATACAAATCGATTAATAAATAACAGTGTTATGGCGTTGATCGTTTAAGAAGCACCCGGTATATAATCCCAACTGTTCTGCACGCTTTTTTCTCATCGTTGTCAATATATCTGTTCTGGTCTATTGTTATGTATTATTTTTCACATTTAAAATATATTCCCAAACAGTATTTCAGTTTATCTAAGTCTATCATATCAAATTTTGTTTTCAGACTTTTCTTAATTTTATTTTATTTCTTTTCATTTGAGTAGGAATTTCATTTCCTCAATATGTTAACACAAGGGTCTGCCTCGCATGGTTTAAAACCAATGTTTATTAGTTCGGAATATAGTCTTTTATACCATTGTCGTCCTGATTGTTTTAAGCCATAAAGAGCGTTTTTAAGCAGACAGACTTAATAATATACATTTATTCCCAACAGACCATACATAACATATATTACATAAGTCTTACAACAGGAATATTCATAGAAAATATGAAAACGAAATATAACATATTTAAGTGAGAGAAAAGTAAAAAAAATAACTGTAAAAAATAAAAAACAAAATGTAAATAATAACTAATTAAATCCTATCTGAGAGTAATTATACATTCCAAGGCTTTCGACTTAAAACCTTTAAATGATGCATATATATCAACAGTATATTTAATTTGATGATAAGCACGAATCATGTTTACAATAGGTGAATTTGCATAATAATTTGAACGTGGTGTCCCGTATAAAAATGTTAAAGAATGTCTATTATATTATATTGGCAGATGATGGGACAAGATAGACATGTCCAAATAATTATGCACTAATTTATATAGGGTAGTTACATTTAATACGTGGTGTTGATTTGCTACTGAAAGCATACTATATTCCATTTGTAAATCATTATATGGATAACCCTGATTAGGATATACATAATGATCTCTAAAATATAAATATTTTAAAAATCTTGTTTGTACAGATTTAATATATTTTATACAATTTTGAGTATGAGGACTCCATGCAGTAGCACAGTAAAGAAGTTTACTGCACTATTAATGTTTTTCGGTGATTAAAATCTCTCGTCATTCTTATAATAAATCCAAGTTGTTTATCACAATTAGTATCTGTGTTCATAACATGAAAATTAAATGTTAATTTTTGGTCAAAAATAACGCACAAATCAGTGATATCACTTGTTCGACCAATAAACCTATCAATAACTGCACAATCAAACGTTACAGGTGAGATGTTTCTCGTGAAACATTTACCTGAATTTAGAGAAAATTCATTATTTGTACACCATTGACTTAACTTGATTAGGTCAACTTGTAGAACATTGCAATCATCTTCGCACTGAATAGTTTTGTAGATTTTTATATCATCTGCATATAGTAATATATTGCAACCAACTATATCAACCACGTCATTGACGAATAGTACAAATAGCAAAGGGCCAAGATTTGACCCTTGCGGTACACCACTTTTCGCAATATAACTATTTTATTTATTTATTTATTTATTTATTTATTTATTCGTGCAATTACAAGAAGACAGTTTACACAAGTCAATACAGAATATCAAGAGAATGTTAACTTCTAGGTTGCTTAATTAAATAATTTAAAACATAAATAATAAATAAAATCTAAGATTAAAATAGATATAGCAGGACAAGAATTTACGTTTAAAAACTGATGGAATTATACATAAAATAAATACATAGAACATTTAAATAAAAACATTAGTCTAGAAATTAAAATCATAATGATATAATGGTATATAAATCAATTTAAAATATTCTTAAAATCGAATAGACAACCACATACATTAAAACTTAAAATAGTACACATTAAAATTAAAGAAATAATTAAAACTAATCTAAATTTAGAGACTATACACAATGCTATAAAAACACTTTCAATATATTAAATCTTTAAAATCATGACTGATAAATTCTTCAACGGAGTAAAATGCTTGTGATAGGAGAAACTTTTTAATTGCCAATTTAAATTTTTTAAGGGGAAGGTTTCTGACATTTTCAGGTAACTTATTAAAGAATAATATTCCGAAGTATGTAGTTCCCGTATTGGATTTTTTTAGTCTCGACTGCATTTGGTAAATATTACTCTTACACCTAGTTGAGTACTTATGATGGCAGTGAGTTTTAAATTTATGTGCCTTTTTTTTGACATATAGTAAACATTCTAAAATGAATATGCAAGGTAGGGTTAAGATATTCAACCTTATAAAATGAGCCCTGCACTCCACCATATAGCCGATACTTGCAATAATTCTTATTGCACGCCTTTGGAGTCCAAATAGACGATGTCTTATTACCGAGTGACCCCATATGAGGACTCCGTATCGTAGATGAGACTCAACTAAAGAAAAATAAGCAGTTCTTAATACATGAGTTGAAACTTGTCGCGATAGATTGCGCAGACAGAAAATATTTTTAGTGATAGTTTTGGCAGTTTCATTACCATGTCTTTTCCAATTTAGATTTGAACTAAAATGCACTCCGAGAAATTTAACAGAGTCTTCAGTTTTTGAATTAATTTTAAAACTTATAGTTTTGGTTTTACTCTCGTTTAGGTGTAATAAATTGCTGTTGCACCAAGATGAGATATCTCTTAGAGTTTGTGCATTTCATTGGTTGACGCTTAATTCATTGTTACCTATATTTAAAACGGAGGTATCATCAGCAAAAATAATGGCATGTGTATTCTCTAGATGTTGGGGTAAATCATTTATATAAATGAGAAAAAGTATTGGGCCCAAAATAGACCCTTGAGGTACACCATGCATTATTGGCTGAGGTTCCGATATTCTTTTTTCCCAATCAACTACTTGTATTCTATTTTGTAGATAGGATTTGATAAGATTCATACTATGGTTACTAAAGTTATATTTTAAAAGTTTCTCAGCTAGAATCTCATGCGATACACAATCGAACGCCTTGCTAAGATCAACAAAGGAGCCCATACAATTTTTTTTATTTTCAAAGCAACCCAAAATATATTCACACATTTCAATTAGGGCGTCCGTTGTTGAGTGCTTAGGGCGAAACCCAAATTGACTAGTATAAAATAGATTATTACTTTCAAAGTAGTCCAGTATTTGATCTTTAATAATTGTTTCTACAATTTTAGAAAGTATGGGTAGAATCGCTATAGGTCTATAGTTGTTTAAGACTCTTTTACTGCCATTTTTGAAAATTGGTATGATTCTAGCAAGTTTTAAAGCCCTGGGAAATTGTCCAGATTTTATAATATTATTAATCAGCTTTGTTAGCGGAATTACTAGCGAGTTTTTTACGTATTTGATTAGATCGGCATTAATACCGTAAATATCACGAGATTTGCTAGGTTTTATATTGCACATTGCATCTCTTACTTTAATATATGTAGTTTCTTTAAACTCGAATTGAATATTCTGGTCAATTTGGGGTAGAGTAGCTTTTCCAATTTGAGATATTGGTAATTTCCCGTGGATGTTACTGGTAACATTAGCAAAAAAGTAATTAAATTCATCACAAGTAATGTTAGTATCAATAGCATCACGCGAACTCTTTCTTTCATTATTGATGAGGGACCACATAGCTTTGGACTTATTGCTACTTTGATTGATAAAATTTTCTGTCGCTTTTACCTTGTTTATTTTTATTGCATTGTTATATAGTCGTCGATAGCTGTCTCTTAGGTCTTTGGTCTTTTCGGAGGGATGTAGTACATAATCATTTTGTATTAATTGCATACAATCGCGCATGTGTTTAAGGTCAGCAGTAAACCATTGAAAGTGATCAGGTTTATTTTTAAAAGATTTAATAGTTTTCAATGGAAATGATGAAAGAATTAATTTACTAATTATTTTTATTATTTCATCCCATTGCGAATCTATGTTTTTATTTTCAATAATATCCCATTTCAGGTTTTGAAACGAATGAAAGAAAACTATTTTCCCTTTTAAAGTATATGGTCTGCACACTTTAGTACTAATAATTTGTGTAGTAAGTGGGTATTTAATGGATACTGTTATCCCTAAATGGTCAGACAGGGCAGTGTCCAGATTTGACACATTAATGTTATTATAATTGATGTTGCTAAATACATTATCTATACAGTTGTTATTTCGTGTATTAAAGGTTACTAGTTTATTTAAATTAAAACATCTCAAATTATCAATTAGTGTGATTTCTCTACTGTCGTTCCTATTAAAAATTACATTAAAATCACCTCCCAAAATTATATAATTGTTATGGTACTTAATTTTAGATAAAAATGATGTGAGCAAGTTAATAAACAATTCAAAGTCTCCGGAAGGAGAGCGGTAAACACAAACAACATACGTTTTTACACGATTAATGCATACGCCCGATATTTCACAATTTTTGTCGGCACTGACCTCCTGGGTAATTTCGTTTAGGGAGTCCACTGTGGCGTTCCTGTCGACATATAAGATGGACCCGCCGTGGGTGCTGCTTTTGCGTGCGTAGAAGCTTCTTGCAGATAGATTATTAATCTTGGAGTATTGGCATTCGTTGTCAGACATCCAATGTTCAGTAACTCCGATACAATCGAATGGTTTATCAACTAATAATGATTCTAATTCATTTAACTTCTTTTTCAATGATCTCGTGTTGAGAAATAAAATGTTAAATCGGTCGCAGTTGGTTGTAGTTATAGGTGCGCGATTGCGTTTTATTATTGTCGCGTTGTCTCCGGAATACGAGTCCGAAAATTTTCGCCGGCATTCCTTTTAAACGTGAAACGTCTAACTTTGATGTATGACCCCTAACAACAACACGCTGTGAACGATCTGTTAAATGTGATCTAGTAACCTTAATTATATTATGTGGTAGATCAAATGACTGAAGTTTAATGATTAAAATATCATGTGACATGCGGTCGAAAGCCTTAGATAGGTCAACATAAATTACATCTGCTTGGTATCCTTCGTTCATACTGGAAAATATATGTTGAGTACTGCACATTAAATTTGTTAAATTGGATCGTTTTGGTACAAATTCGTGTTGTGTGTCTAATATTTTGCATTTTACTGACGCATAGATATAAGTGGCGAGTATACTTTCAAAAACTTTAGAAAAATTGCATAATAATGATACAAGTCTGTAGTAATTAATGTCGAATTTATCACCTTTTTTTAAAAATTAGGACTACCTTAACTAACGATTTGACCATTGCGGTACACCACTTTTCGTAATATAACTATTTGATGTATGACCCCTAACAACAACACGATGTGGACGATCTGTTAAATGTGATCTAATTACCTTAATTATATTATGTGGTAGGTTAAATGACTGAAGTTTAATTAATAAAATGAATGGTTGCGACCGTTACTACGTGGTAATCCATACTTACACTGAATTGAAAAATTCACTATGTTTTAACCACAAATAATTATTGTAAAAATATTATATAACGTGTAGGCACAATTGTGTATTATATACTATTTTTACAATAATTATTTGTGGTTAAAACATAATGAATTTTTCAATTCAGTGAAGTTTAATTATTAAAATATCATGTGACATGCGGTCGAAACCCTTAGATAGGTCAACATAAATTACATCTGTTTGGTATCCTTCGTTCATAGTGGAAAATATATAATTGATTGATGAGGCTGATAAATGTTGAAAGTTCATTTTCACTTTTATATAAATAAAACTATTTAATCACTTTCAAATATTTTGTAAAACGCTACAATTGTTTCGCCACACTGTGGCTTCTTCAGGCGAAGAAATTCCTTCGCCTGAAGAAGCCACAGTGTGGCAAAACAATTGTAGCGTTTTACAATATATTTGAAAGTGATTAAATAGTTTTATTTATATAAAAGTGGAAAATATATGTTAAGTACTGTACATTAAATTTGTTAAAGTAGATCGTTTTAGTACAAATTCGTGTTGTTTGTCTAATATTTTGCATTTTACTGACGTATAGGTATAAGTGGTGAGTATACGTTCAAAAACCTTAGAAAAATTGCAGAATAATGATAAAAGTCTGTAGTAATTAATGTTGAATTTATCACCTTTTTTTAAAAATTAGGACTACCTTAACTCTTTTCCAATATGAAGGAAAAACACCAGTCCGTAATATAATATTAAATACATGCGTAAGTGGTTTAGCCAAAATAATAGCAGTATCTTTCACGAAAAATTCCGGAATATCTGCTCCCATGGTGAATTTTGCCTTGGATCTTAAGCACCATCTCTTCGCTTATTTTCAAGTTGCATAAAACATCAATGACATGTTGTAAGTGACATTAAAATGGTCGGCAAAAGCTTGAGCTATTTGAGGATCTCGATCGAGGGATTTTCTATATCACTGATGGTATTTGGCCTCGTTTTCTCCTACTATTGAAAAAAATCCAAGAATTGAGTAGGGTCAGAAGCTACGTTCTGTTCTGATGATTCAATGTACTTATTATAGGCACAATCAAATTTTCTTTTTACATTAATCTCGGCTTTTTTAAGTCTAGATTTTGATCGCTGACACTTTAAACGACGGTATATCTTCAAACGTCTATTCTTGAGACGAATTGTCCTTATGATATCTTTATTGAAGTAAACTGGATATCGGTTTTGTTATCTTTCTTTATTTCTGGAATTCTTCTATCAATGGCCTCATAAATATTATCATATAAAATCTTACAAGCTTCTTCAGTTCTATTTATTTTATAGAAATTATCCCAATTAATGTCGCAAAGTTCTTGGTAAAGTAATCGAAGATAAGCATTACGGAAATTATATTTGAAGTGGTTTTCCAGAGAGACGAAGTTAGGCAATCTATTGCCAACCCAATTAATGACTCCAACAGCGAATGGTATACATCAACATTGATAAGGGAGTTGACACTTCTTGTCACATCAATTTTAAACTTGTCACTTGTCAATTGAGTGATATTATTGTAGGCTCTGTCGTGGTAGGGTACTGCAAACTCATTTTGTATTCAGGTATATTAAAAACGCCTAATAATCATCGCGTGGTGTGTATATATACACATACAATATATAGGAGATGTTTCTCAAGATTTAGACGACAAGCAACTAAGTGAATGGATTGCACAGGTGAAACTAATTTTAAATCTATAAAACTAAATTTATCTGTTAGTGCTAGTAATGCACCTCCCCCTTTTCGCTGTTTCCTGTCGGAATGTATAATATTGTAGTTTAATGGAAATATTTCGCAATCATCAATAGTTGAATCTAACCAAGTTCATTTCCTTTATATTTTCTTAAATCCGCCAATATTGCGTTTGCTTTATTAAAGATGTTTAGGCCATTTTCGACACTTCTTCTGCCATAATCTTGGTTACATATTTTTCAAACAAGTTGGTACCTTTATTAGGATTGTTTCGTGTAGCTCTCCGTTTAAATATGCTGTTGTCACATCCATTTGTAATAGCTTCAATTCTTTGTCTATTGACTTTGCTATTTGAGATCTGATAGGACCTAATTTTGCTACTGGTACAAATGTTTCATTATAATCAACTCTAGCTTTTTGTTTAAAATCTCGTGCCACTAGTCTGTCTTGCCTTTTTTGTTTCAATGTTGTCTGATTCTATTTTTCTTTTTAGTATCATTTTATATAGGCTATAAAATGATACTAAAAAGAAAAATAGAATCAGACAACATTGAAACAAAAAAGGCAAGACAGACTAGTGGCACGAGATTTTAAACAAAAAGCTAGAGTTGATTATAATGAAACATTTGTACCAGTAGCAAAATTAGGTCCTATCAGATCTCATATCTTTGTCAATTTCTATTATTTTCCAAGTTTCATTTCGATGTGTTTTTATATCAGCTTTTAGCAGGGTGCCAAATTTAATCATTTTTATTTTCTTTGCGAGGTTTATTTATATCTATGTATATCATACTTTCTTCATCATCTCCTAAATAGTAATCTTTTGTCGATATTGGCTTTTTCTGTTTTTTTTTCAGGTCTCCTTTCTTTTTGAGGTATGTCCAGATTTTTAATTACTGCTTGTTTTTCAGGTCGTGTAAGGGTTTCTTCGTCATCAGATTGGTCGCATTCTGCATTATGGTCACTTTCTCGTTCTTCATGTTCTCTTTTAGATAATTCTTAATTTTCATTGGGGTTTTGTTCATGAAAAGGTTCGAGAGTCAGTGGAATGAATTTGTGATTATTTTGATTTTCTTCTTTTTCTTTTTGAATGAATATTTTATTTTTATTTTATTTTTTTTTCACTTTACAATATTTTGTTTATATCAGATATATAAAACTTTTAAATTATACATTAATATGAAATTAAATTCTCACATTAATAATTCAGGTTGCGGCGGAGTTCACTATGTGTTCTTCCACTCTGACCCCTTCTTCTGCTTTATATGACGGAATTCTCTGTCATCGAAATATTTTTGCCATTCAAGCAATATTTTGGCCATTACTGGCGTATTTATGCCCATTTTATATGGAGCTATTTTTATAACATTTGATTGTCATATTCATGCCTTTGGTATTTTCCAAATACCCGACAAAAATGCCTTCTGTTTCTTTTGGTGAAAACTTTTTCTTGATTCTTTTATTTAGTACAAAAACCTTTTCACAAAGCATTGAAAATATCTTACTGAGGATGTGTATCCAACCCACATCTAAAAATAGGTTTTCCCTTTGGTTGCTTTTGATGGAACTCTATTGGTAATATAATTTGCATTTAATATAATTTCTTTTATATTGGTGCATCTAATAAAAAGTTAAAAAAATACTTCTTGAATGACCATTTAATATACGGTATGGTTTTACCTTAAAAATAAAATGTTTTATTTTAGTTAAACAAAATCCAGTTTTCTAAGTAATCGAAAATACATAATTTTCGTGACCATCATTATTTAATATATGTAAATTATGTGTAATAATAATTACCGATTGATTTTTAATAATTGATTGTTAACTTTATTATAGTTTTATAATTGGAGTAAACAGATAGCTTGCTTGTATTATGATTTTCAAAGGAAATTGTTTGAAAAGTGTTAGATGTTGCTTCGATTTATTTTATCAATTGATATTACTTAATTTTTATTTAATTGAGTAAGTTGATTTTTTTGTTAATGAGTGCTTAATGATGCTATATTCATATTTTATTTTTTTGTGGGAAAACCGTATAAGAGAAAAAAAAAGTTTTAAATTAATAATAATAATAGTATATATTAACGGAAAATCCAATCTACAGAAAATAATAATAATACAGTTAAACAAATGAAATTATAATATATATAAGGGAAAATAAAGCCAAAAATAATTTTAAAAAAACCAAAACGTAATCTAACACTAGCTTAAACCTATAAGTGCATATACATAAATTACAAATTAACTACAGTGACTTATGTTCTTGAGGTCAGACATAAAACGAGCATAAGATTCTTGTAATATATTAAAATTATTATTTAATGGCAGCTCATTTGAAATGCGCATAAATCTAGAGATTGGGCTATTATAACCATAATTAGTTTTGTGAAATGGAAGACGCAATATTGGGACTTGTCTAGTAGGTCTATTCGTGGGTTTAACATAAAAATTTACTTCGGACAATAAGGATGAACACTGTACTTTATGAGACATATTATAAAAAATGCCATGCCCGCACAAAACCTTCGACAACATAATTTGGTAATACGCAAATCATTACAAACTGAGCTAGGATTCAATGCGTTATCATAGACTAACTTGTATGCAATTGATTTTAGGAATTTGTTTTGCACATTTTCTATTGAATTTATGTAAATAGCCTGTGATGGTGACCAAACGCATGAAACATACTCGAGATGTGAACGAACAAACGAAAAATAATCTTAAATGAATGTGCCGATAGATCGACAGACAATCGTTGTAGCCAAACATTTTTGAAGCACGGTTACATATGGTATTAATATGATTACCAAAGGATACTGCGCTGTCGATGATAACACCAAAATCTTTAATTTCACTTACAATGTCATTAATCGAATAACAAAACTGTGTAGGGTGATTTTTAGAGAAAAACTACTTCTACATTTCTCGGAGTTAAAGAAAAGTTGGTTATAATTGCACCAATTATTAATTGCATTAAGGTCATTTTAAAGTAAATCACAATTTTCCAGTGTTGCAATTTCTCTGAAATTTTTAGGTCATCTGCGAATAACAAAAATGATGAGTTCTATATGACTTGAGAGATATCGTTAATGAAAAGTAAAAATAGCAACGAACTACAATGCGGACCCTGCGGCACACCACATAGAGCTTGAATGGGACAGGATAAATTATTTCTTATTTTCACACACTGCGTGCGACCTACTAAAAAGCTTTTTATCCACTCAATTACAGAAGAATGGAATCCCAGGGCAGATAATTTAGCAATTAAAATATCATGGTCGACTCTATCAAATGCCTTGGTTAAGTCAGTATAAATTGTATCCATTGAATGTTTAGCTTCCAATGCCTGAATCAGAGACATCTTGAAGGAAAGAAGATTTGTAGTTCTAGATCTTCCTGTACGAAAACCGTGCTGCTCGTCAATAAGTATATTCTTACAAATCCAATATAATTTGACTGTAATAAGTTGATCGAATAATTTAGGAATAGCTGACTGTATTGACACACTGCGGTAATTAGTAACATCTTCATTTTGCTGTTTTTATGTATTGGTGTTCCAAATGTTTGGAAATTCATTCTGATTCACTGATTATTGAAATAGAATAAAAATTGGAATATTGAAATAGATACAATTTTTCAGTAAGCTTGCAGGTATGAGCTATTACTAGATTTTAAATTATTTATAGCGTCAAATATCTTGCTCTGAGAGAATGAAAAGAGATGGGATGGGATGTATTGTGTTTCATATAAACAGTAGAGAAGTAATCAGCAAAAAGATTTACGCGTTGAGATCCGTTGCTGCTAGTAACACTGTTATAATGCATATTAATTGAAAAATCAGGAACAGAACTAGAGGCTTTAACAAAATTTCAAAAGTTTTTTGGGTTGTGTATTTACAGACTCGATATATTGGTTGTATAAATTATTTCTCAAATCACTAACCTGTGTGCGCAAAGATTTAAAATCTTCATAATTTACAGAGTTCTGGCATTGCTTATAAATTTTATGTGCATACTTCTTTTGCTTTATAAAGTTTTTAAGATCTTTATTAAACCAAACTAGGTGTGTGGAAGGTGTTATGTGCTTAATGGGCACAAACATCTCTAAAGCATTGTACATAGTATTGTAAAATAATTCTACCATATTGTCGATACCACCCACATCTAAAATTTTCAACCAATTAACAGGGAGAAAAAAAATCATTCATTGCGTCATAATTTGCCTGCGCAATATTATACATATATTCGTCATATTGTAGAGGTTTATAGAGTGATTTTAATGACATTGAAATGGTCCTTCAAGTAATATTTTTTATAATTAATAATGAGAGAAATAAATCTCTATGAGCTTCTGCACTAATGTTTTACATAATAATGTAAAAACTCCAGCTAACAGTTAAAACAACTACTCCCCGTACTAAAGCACCGCCAGGCATTGAATGATATAACTGTTAGCTGTCGTTACATGTCTAAAATTATATTTAGCACTATGTAACAATTTTGTGGTGTTATCGTTTTTTAACCGAGTCTCGAAAAGTGTTATGTAATGACTATCTGCAGACACGTGTTTCGCTGTATCACAGCTCATCAGTGCAGCTATGTCATAATTACGTGCGTCCTTCCTGTTGGAAGGCCGCCACGAGAATGAATCAATTCCATTTAGAATTGAAACATTGCCGATGTTCGATTTTCGAGGCGCGTTTAAAAAACGATATCACCACAGACAAAAAAAAGGCCCGCTCTTGGCATTTAGATATACAAATTAAGAATTGAAATTTCTAGTGCAGTAATTAATGATAATTAATAATGAGAGAAATAAATCTCTATGAGCTTCTGCACTAATGTTTTACATAATAATGTAAAAACTCCAGCTAACAGTTAAAACAACTACTCCCCGTACTAAAGCACCGCCAGGCATTGAATGATATAACTGTTAGCTGTCGTTACATGTCTAAAATTATATTTAGCACTATGTAACAATTTTGTGGTGTTATCGTTTTTTAACCGAGTCTCGAAAAGTGTTATGTAATGACTATCTGCAGACACGTGTGTCGCTGTATCACAGCTCATCAGTGCAGCTATGTCATAATTACGTGCGTTCTTCCTGTTGGAAGGCCGCCACGAGAATGAATCAATTCCATTTAGAATTGAAACATTGCCGATGTTCGATAAAAAACGATATCACCACAGACAAAAAAAGGCCCGCTCTTGGCATTTAGATATACAAATTAAGAATTGAAATTTCTAGTGCAGTAATTAATGATAATTAATAATGAGAGAAATAAATCTCTATGAGCTTCTTTTTAACCG
>OZ018393.1:37308529-37406882 GCA_963969525.1 Ontholestes murinus | reverse complement strand
TTGTGTCAGTTGCCGTACATATCTGAGTAAGTTATTTATATTTCATTATATTTATTATCATATTTCATTATATTTATTTTAGTAAGTGTTTTTATTTGTATTTAAGATCAATTTTATAATAAAGCTGTACTGAAGAGAGCGAAAGTTCGAAACACGTGTCTGCAGATGATTATAAACTTGAACGCTAGATTTTTTAATTGCTTTTGCTAATTTAATTTAATGAAATCAGTTTAAAATTCATTTTTCATAATTTTTCATGTTATAGTTACATTTAAACAATCTAAAGTACATTTTATCATTTATTAGTTTGTTCAACAGAAATAATTTCATTCAAATTAGTGTTGCTTTAATAGTTGTACTATTTGTAACACGCAAATTAATTTGTATTATTCAATGTCTGTCGAAGTATTAGCTAGAGAAGTAGTTGTTTCAAATTAATTTGTTTTGTAGTCTTAGTAAGACTCATTGTTGTAGATTCACGAAATGTTTTCGTATTTTTAAATTTATTACTAAGGGATATAATTAAGAAGTCTTTAATAAAACATTCCCCACAAGAAATAGGAATCCACAAATTAATCGACTTTGCCTGTCCCAAAATTATTTACGTTTCAATGACAAATTTTACAGATAAGAGAATGGGATCACCGGCATCATCACTGTTTGTGAAAATATACATGAAAATATTTGAAGAGGAATTCCTTAAGAGCCTAAATAAAAACACAAATAACATATTATTTTGGTGCAGATATGTGAACGATGTGTTTTGTGTATGAGGTGGTACACTACGAAAATTTAGTGTATTTTTAGACGAATTAAATAACAAAAATAAGAAAAATCAGTTTACTATGGAGAAAGAAGAGGATGGACACATTAATTTTCTAGACTTATTTTTAAATGTAGTGTACTGTAAACAACAAATTATATGAGAAAATTAGCTATGACATTATGATATACAATTTTATATGAGGAGAAAATAATTATTAATAACAGCTCATATATGAATCTACTCGGTTTGATAATTGATATTTTCAATATTGACAGTAGAATATTTCAATTTTAATCATGAAAACATTACAGATATGACAGTAGAAACTATAACTTATAATTTTGACTATCCAAAAATATTAATTATGAATAACGACTTTACATAATACTATTTTTAGGTAAAAAAATGTTTTTTGGAGTGAACCAATTGCATTTGACAGCAGAAATTGCTTATTTATCCGTACAAAAACTGTTCACTCTGACAATAGATAATTTCAACACCGACAGTAAGCATAAAACACAACAAAATATGCCAATCGATGTACAAAAAGCCAACTACAACGAACACAATTATACCAAAAGATTTCTTCCAATCTGAAACCATAAAAAATGCAGCCATGAATGCTTATGTGCACCGATTGGTAAGCATACCACTTATGAAACTAGACTACCAAAAATAACTCTCAACAACTTACGACCCAACTTTAAACAATGGATATGATAGGAAAATCATAGATAATCTGTTAAAGACAGTAAAACGAAAATACAGATCACAATTTCTTTATAAAGGACATCTTGATAAACCTGAAAAGACATATGCAGCAAACAGTTAGAAACAAATAACATCCAAGCAATAACATTGAACAAAAGTAATCTCACTAAACGACTAGTGAATAATAAAATAGAAACAAAGAACAAACAACGAATGTGACGGACAATACGTAGGTCAAACGGGGCGTAATTTCGAAATACGATACAAAGAACACAAGAAATCCATAAATGATTATGATATGTCAACCATATTATCTGAATTACGTAAGATTGACACCGATATATATGTTAAGAAGATTATACGTCTCGGAAAACGAAATAATAAAACCCAGGCCTTTAAAAGTTATTTTTGACAATAAACTTACCGCTCTTAATGTATTGCGTAACAAATCTAAATTCAATGTTAACCTGAAAGTTAAAGCAGATCTCACCCTTATGCAACGTGAGCACCTTAATGGTGTTATTTCAGAACTGAAATCTACACAAGCAGCAAGAGAAGTAAATTTAATATTAAAATATATTAATGGAATTCCTAAAATTATCTCATCGGGCTCTTTGGAAAACTGACAATTTTCCAACAAAATACTATCGAATCAAAGTTTAAATATGTATATATGTACTACCAGAATACTCGTGGTTTAAATTCTAAATGTCATGATTTTTATATATTTATGGAAGTTTGCAAATATGACATAATTGCTATAACAGAAACTTGGCTAAAGGATGGTGTTTTTAATTCCGAATTATTTCCGGACTCTTATAACGTTTTACGTTGCAATCGTTCCGTTAAGAATGGAGGCGGAGTTTTACTCGGTTTTAAGAACCATATTAAATGTACTGAAATTATTTTAGATCTACCAACACCTGCCATTGATGCAGTTGCAGCAAGATTAACAGTATATGGGAAAAATATAGATATTTTGTGTACTTATATCCCTCCTAATATAACTGTTAATGAATATAAGATTTTTTTGAATAAATTGAGACAAGATTATGTAATGATAACCTAGTGATTGCAGGTGATTTTAATTACCCTGATTATTCCAAATCCCTTGTCACTACTGAACAGATAAGTAGCATACTTCCATTAAATAATTTTTTGTGCTATACAGGTACATTGCAACGTAATTATGTTATATATGAACATGGAAGACTGTTAGATCTTGTGATAACTTCACAAAATATTAATTGCAATGTCGAACGTTTCTCTGAACCTGCAGTAACTGAGGACACACATTACCCTGCTTTGGATATAGATATTACAATTTCACCGATGACTTCATCTACATCATTTAAAAGTAAAACTTGTCCCAAATATAATTTTAAAAGAGCCAACTTAGCCTCCTTATATGTAGCAATTAGTAGAATAGATTGCAATTTAGTATTTATACCTAATGCTCCGATAAATGATACGTATGTTCCAAAATGCTTAAAAGGCAGTGGTCAATATCCTTCTTGGTATAATGGACAATTAATAAAACTTTTAAAATTAAAACAACAGCAGATATCAAAATATAAGCGACATCCAACAATACACAACAAAGCCCGTCTTATTGAATTAAGGAAGAAACTAAAACGTGAATCTAATATCTTATCTTTTTTATGTTAATATATCTATGTGTTGTTATCAGTATTAGTGTAAGAAGCAATTCGTTTTTTTAGTCACTTATTTTGAAATTTTTCTTTTGTATTTAATTGCTTTGATTCTTTGAATATATTTTGTTAATTTGTAAATTTTTATGTAAAATGGAGATTTCCGTAAGATAAATAAATAAATAATATCGCATATAGCGCTTTTATTGTTCGATCCGAAAATGAGGTGTCCTCGGAACCATCACGTTTTTGGTCTTTCGTTAATAAAAAACGTAAATGTAGAAATATTCCGGGAGTAATGGTGTATAATCAAGAAACAATATCTGACGCAGTTGATATAGTATCGACATTTGCTCACAACTTTGCAAGTAGCTATGGACCCGTTAGTGGCTCTGCTGATCCCTCTTCTAGTAGATCTTCTCATATGGGTGACTACTATATATCTAACAGTATTGTGTTAAAACATATGAAGAAGATAAAACCAAATTTCACAATGGGAATGGATCAGGTACCTGCGTTTGTCATCAAGGATTGTGCAAGTATATTGAGTGAACCTTTGACAAACATTTTCAACATCATATTAAAGTGTGGCATGTTTCCGGATTGTTGGAAATCTGTTAAAGTTGTACCTCTCTTCAAAGCTAGTAAAAGATGTGAAGTTACAAATTACAGACCCATTTCAATATTATGTAACTTTTCAAAAATATTTGAAAGCATTTTATCGGATGCTATTTATAGTAAGATTTCACATAAAATTTTTGTTAATCAACATGGTTTTATTAAGAAGCGAAGTACTTTGACAAATTTAATTAACATAACTCATAAATTATCGGCCGAGTTGGATAACCGTAATTAAGTAGATGTCGTGTATACCGATATATCTAAGGCATTTGACCGTATGCCCCATAACATTATTATAGAAAATTTAAATAAATATGATGTTCAAGACAATATAGTTGCGGTAATAAGATCATATTTGTCTAATCGCCAGCAAATTGTAGAAATTGAAGGATGCAAATAAGCACCATATATTGCTTCAAGCGGTGTACCCCAGGGGTCTAACCTTGGGCCTTTGTTGTTTACAATTTTTATTAACTCAGTAACGTCAATACTTGATTGCGATTATTTAATGTACACCGACGATATTAAGTTATTTAGGACAGTGCATGCTATTGCTGATTGTCATATTCTAAACGATAACTTGAATAAATTATACAATTGGTGTTCGCAACATAGACTTAATCTTAATGTGAAGAAATGTAATATTCTGTCATTTTATCGTAAGTCAAATCCTGTACTCTTTGATTATAGAATAAATAACATTACAGTTAAGAGAGTTAGCGAAACAACCGATTTGGGCGTACTTTTCGACCAGCGATTAACATTTGTATCACATATAAATAGTACCGTTCCGGCGTCACTGAGAATGTTAGCTTTTATTATTCGTTATTGTAAAAAATTTAAAAATATTCGCAGCGTAATTACATTGTATAATTCTTTTATTCTTAGCAAACTTAATTACTGTGCGCCAGTTTTGAGTCCAAATTATCTTACTCATATCAATTCTTTAGAGAGGATTCAGAAGAAGTTTCTTAAACATTTATATCGTTTTAAATACGGAGTTTATCCTCCTAACTGTATTAGTTATGAATTTTTACTAAATGAATTTTCAATGCCTTCTATGTTATAAAGACATAGATATATATCAATAATAACATTATATAAATTAATTTATCATCATACTGATAATCCACTGTTTCTAAATCTTCTCTGTATTTATGCTCCAAAATTTTCACTCGCAACTCACTAACATTTTATTAGGATAAACATAACACAACGCATTTTTTGAATTCTCCACTATACCACATGTTGAGCAATTATCACAAAGTTCAATGTTTTGTTGATATATTTTGTCCAAGCCTTTCACTGTTTTCTGTTAATTTAAAAGACACCCTTAGTTTAACTTGTTAGAATCTGTATTTTTGTTATTATTAATATTTCAATGTATTATATTTTAGATGTTTCCCTGTAATTGGATGTATTTCTGTTGGGAAATAATAGCAGGATTATCCGAACATTATTAAACAACAGGACATCATCTAGGAGAGATTATTCCGATTCATTCATTCCGAAATAAAAACAAGAAGCAGAACAAAAGTTTACATTTCCCTAATGTAGACCTAAGAAAGTTAAGAGGAAAATATGTTTTTCGCCGAAAAGGAGACTTTCTAATACACATTTGGAATTATAAAAGGGAAGTTAGGATGATAACTATATGATTGAAACAGGGATAGTAAATAGAAAAACAAGAGATATAATAGTAAAGCTTGAAAGTATTTTGGATAACAATAAATATACGAAAGGTGTAGATATGCTCATGAATACTTATCATACAATCTAATAATTAGAAAAACTTTAAAATGGATAAAAAAAGTTTTTAAATCGTTTTAAATTGTACACTGTATAATACTTTTGTAATTTACAAACATTTAAATCCGCAGAAAAAAAATAAATTTTTATATTTTAACTTGCAAAAAATTGATCAAAACTGAAGACAATATGTTACCATATGATCCCGAAAGTTTGACAAGTTCAGTAGATCAAACTAGACGTGTTCCTTATAATAAACTCTCAGGTGATACAAGGTACCATAGATTTGAAAAATATATCAGTTTTGGGACAACTGCAGAGTTTGTGCGAAACAGAGTATTCGACGAGAGACATGTTTTGTATGCAAATATTGTAGGATTCCTTTATGCAGAGGAAAATGTTTTGAAGACAATGATATCAAACAAAATATATTGAAGTGTTAATGTATACCATTCATATAATTTTAATATGAATAATGAATTTAGTATCAAATAATTTTTAATGATGATTTTCGTTTCGTTTCGTGTTCCCTAAAAAATAAATAAAAATATTATTGGGAATTGTGGTTTATATAGGTATATGTACGGTTTGAGTGTAGATTGGATTACTTATTTTTTGCATAATAAATTTATTTATCAGGGCTAGGAAAAATACATTGTCTCACATTTTTATTTAATGTGCAAATATATAAATATACTGTTCTAAAAGTAGCACATTTTTTTAAATTATACATTAACTTCCGCTTCTGCATTTTTTGACATATGTATGGAACAATTGTTTGGACAAAATTCGTTAAAAATATTATTTTAAACATTTTTTTAGTCTTGTGCTGATCTCATAAATCACTAATATCGTTGTGTTAATAGTATAAGCCTAAATTCTGGTAACAATTAATTTTACGTTCTAGAAAAAATACCTTTTCTTTTCTACTTGCATAGATAATATTATAAAACCACGTTTTTTAATCAGAGCTTAAAACTTATGCAATATAAAAATAGCGTCATAAACCATTTAGGAACAATGAAAGCGTAATATACTTAAATGCTTTAGAACGTGGAAAAATATTGTTTTTAAAAATAGCAAAATAAAAGTATTTCGATTAAATTACAATTCATAATAAAATCCTAACTTCGGAAAAATATACCGCGAAAACTGACACGTGGATAATCACGTATGTTTTCACTGATATGCTAACGGCCAACTAGGTGTTAAATAGCTTGTGAGTGAATATTGTATGACAAATTAGAACAATAAATTAATTTACGTTGATGTGACAAAAAATAAAACAGCAAAGTAATTAAATAATTTAACACTCAAATTTATAACCATCTGTAGACACGTGTTTCGATATTTCGATCAATATTTAATTTACACAAAAAAATGTATGCAAATAGAAATATAACAAATAAGCATTATATTGTTATCTGAAATACATCTGCTTAATTGTTATGATTGAATTTTAAATAAATGATAAAGCTACAACGCAGAAGAAAAAGAGGAAAAGTTTGAAATGGAATAACTTACAGTAGTTGATACGATTTCATGTGTGATTTCCATATATTATTTTAACATACCTGAAACAAAACAAAAAATACAATTAAATTTCATAATGGACAGAAATAAGAGATATTAAAACGGGAAACACCTTTACTAGTATATACATTGTGTAAAATTCACGCGCCATTGAGATTATTTAACAAAATATATTGAAAATTCGTATTCAAAAAAGAAGTTTTTATATAGAATTAATATGTAAAAGGTATTGTCCGTTTAAAACCACTACATCTAATTTATCTCACTTTATTTATTCATTACAACAAATTATTTAAATAAGATACATTAAATTTTGGCCGAAAGAAGCACGGAATATGTTTTTACGCATCACATTTTCCTCTAATGAATGTTTTTCTTTAATTTATTTTTTAGCCATCGTTTATATATTAAATTATACTATATAATTACAGAATGTTCTCGAGCTTCCAATTTTCAGAATTACTTTTGAGCAAAAATATAAAACTTATGCCAATCTGTTATTTCATTGCTTTATAGTTCAGAACTACAACAGATTTCATTCTTTCTCGCATAAATTATAAAGCATTCATATATATCTTTAACAAGAATTTAATGTAATATTTCACACTAGGTAAATAATTGCAATAATTTGCTAAATAAATTTAGTCAGCCTCAGATATTCAAGGTGGGGTAAAAGTCCCGCTACCATTTTGATTGACTATAATTTTTAGAGCATTTTTCATGACATCCTTCAACATATCGGGCTGAATTTCTTCAAATTCGTCACGGATATTGTCTTTAAGATTTTGAATCGTTTGGAGCTTATTCACATAAACTGTTGATTTTAAAAAACATCATAAGAAAAAGTCTGCTGCTGTTAAATCCGGAGATTTGGCTGGCATTGTTAAACCTCCACCTCGCGAAATTCGTCATCGTGGAAAAACGTCATTCAATAATTGAATTGTTGAATGAGCTGTGTGTACTGTGGCCCCATCTTGCTGAAACCACATGTCCTCTAGTCCTTGCTTTTCCATTTCAGGCACAAGAAAATTTCGAATCATGTCTTGGTACCGTTCAGCATTAACACTAACTCCAACACCTTGGTCATTTTCAAAAAAATAGGGACCAATGATGTTGCCAACATAACTACCACACTATACAGTTGATTTTAGTGGATGCAATGATGTTTCATGAATTAATTGAGGATTGTGTGTTCCCCAAAACTGACTGTTCTGTTTATTGACGTGGCCACTGAGAATAAAATGGGCATCATCGTTCATTATCAATTTAGACGAAAAATCTTCAATTTCACCAAACAGCCTTGGGATTGCATTACGTACTCAACTCGTGATCTCTCGGTAGCAATTTTTTGGCTAATTGAATTTTGTACGGGAACATTTTCAAATCAGTTTTCAAAATTCGCCTTAAACTGCGTACAGAAATGGGTAACTGGGAACCACGTCTCCGAATTGATGTTTCTGGAGACTTTGCAACACTATCGCGCACCAGAGCCACATTTTCAGCGTTGTCAGACGTCCGTTGTCTTCCAGAACGAGGGCTATCTGCTGTCGTACCGTACTGTCAAAAATTCGCATGTAAACGATAAATTGTAATTTTGTGAGGCACTGAACGATTAGGATATTTTTGACGTAATTTCAGCTGCGTGGCAATAAAGAAACGATTATTTTCAATAAATATTGTCACTATTTCTGCTCGTTCTTGTGGCGTATATTTATCCATAATAAAATTTGGATATCCACACAACACAATGGTTAAAGCGAAACTGAGCTAAATGTTACAGAAGCAAGACGACGCGCAATCAAAATGGTAGCGGGACGTGTTACAACTCATTTTGCCTTAAAGTTTGTTGCTCAAATAGGTTGCTATCCGGAAGAAATTGTGAAGTATGGAGAAAATAGGATTCCGCGCCGTTATAAAGTTCATTACCAAGCAAAGAAGTCTGTTAAGGTCATCACTTAAGATCTAATCAAAAAGTCGAAAAATTAATATTGGAAGATTCTCCTTTGAATAAAAGCAACTCCTAGAAGTGGTTGGAGTATCTGAAACAACAATTTTTAAGGTCCTCCATAATCATCTCGCCATGTAAAAGTCAGTGCAATATGGGTTCCTAGATTGTTCACACCGCCACAAAAACAGAATGTTTTTTTTGGAGCGAATTAATACTGGGGATGAATCTTGGTTTCATGACTATGAACCTGAGTCTAAATAAAATTCCATGCAGTGCCAGCCAGTCGGCAGGAAAGCTAATGGCGACAGTTTTCTGGTATACAGAAGGAAGTTTGTTAAGTGATTATAAGAACAAAGGTGTTTCTGTAACCGGAGAATACTAAGTTTTAAGTTTAGCGTATTTAAAAAAGGCTATCAGCCAAAAAGAAGACAAAAACTAAGTTATTCATACTAAAGAGGTTGTTGCAGCTTTTTTAAGATGAACAGGAAAGTACATTGAATGAGAAAAGATAACTTGCGAAGGAATGTAGGAGAATTGTCATTCACTGCGATACCATATCTAATATTGTTTTAAATAGCACAAATATCAATAATAAATGCCATAAAGCTAATCAATTATCTTTTTCATATAATTACAAAGGGGTTATTTCAATTATAATTGACATATTAATATTTACTTTAGCTAATCTATACAGGTTTAGTATTTAAATATCGGCCTTGTTTATATAAAAATTTGTCTATAGGCAGACAAAGCTAATAAATCCGAGTGTAGATATTCAATTGAACCACTTTATAGAGAGCATATAAGCGTGGAAACTTTAATTTTAAATTAAGATGTTTCCATCACAAACAAATATTTTTCTTGAGTTATTATTATGTGGCGTTTTAAATCAAAAAAAGGCTTGGATAGAGCAGAATATATAAATAACAGGTCCTGACTAAATATAATTAACGTAGATATAGTTTAGAAAGTTTTGTCCAAAGCACTACTGAATTATATAATAATGATTATAAATAAAGAAATGGATATAATTGTACTGCCTAAGAAACACTTTATGGTTGTTTTAAAAATAGTCAATATTTTTCTACGTACAAGAAACTTAAAATACTAGCTAATAAACTGATTACCTAAAATTATAATAGTATTTTATTCTTTTTAGACAGCATCTAAGTCTAAATGGTCCTAAACACCTAAACAATTTAAATATTCTCCTTGCATTTATCTCGTGCATTTATCCCACAACAATGTGTTCTTCAAGGCTCGCATCTATAACCAATCCCTTACAATATCTTTATTCATAATATTTATAACCATGATCCACATTATCTAAATCCTTGCCCGGTCCTGTACGCATATGAAACAGCCTTGTTAGTACATGTCAGCCCACTCACCACCCTGCAAGGGTTGATCGATATCATACAATGATACGCAAAATGAAGTATAACAATCAACCCCAATAAAACTCACCTTCTAATCCATTTTCATCGTTCACATAATTCTCTATTCAAAATAAACATTAATAAGTATTGCATTCACCATATCCTTCTTGTAAATACCTTAGAATAATATTTCTCTGCAAACTAATATTTAAAACAAATTCTCAAAACCTCAAAGCGAGCGTCAAGAAGATTGCAGGGCATTACAAAAGCCTCACTTACCTAAATCAACAACAACAGCTATTAATATCCACTTCTTCTTGAATATGCCGTTATGCTTTCCGAGGCTTATCTTTAAAAATATCCAGGTTTCGGAACGATCGGCCCTTTGTACACTAACAAAAATTAGACACCTCCTCAATCCCATACACAATTTCTCTTATACTCTTTTAAACCAATTAACTAGCCTAATATCCATTGGTGAACGACTTATATTCCTCGCATAAAAATTTGCTACCAATCCACATAACCTAGAGATCCTCAACCCAATGTGTATCTCAATTTAAACACCCCGAAATCACCATATATCAATTCATTTTCTTAATTCATAACGAACAAGACATTAGTAATCATGAAGTTTGTATGACAGATAATTTCAGGCTGAAAGACTGCGGGTCGATAGCCGTTGGACAGAAAACTAGAAGCCAGTGTCTTATATCAGAAATTATTTTATTTGTTACATGTATTATGTTTTTTTCTGTCAATAAAGATGTTTAGTAGTAGTATTTTCTTTACTTAGTTATTTTTTACTTAGAAACAATGTTTCTTGTATAACTACAGTGTTTTCAAAGCTCATTATCAAAGGTACTACTTGAGTATTACTTTTGATAATGAACTGCACAGTTCGAAACACGTATCAGGGAACTGAAAATAAAAATATGGAACATAACAAGTGCTTGTCTTCATCAAACTTATACATCCGGTTCCATCAAGGATGTAGCATAACAAGCATTACCTTTATTATCCCCAAACATTTTATGGATTCAGATGTTTTTATCAAATTATTATTAAAAGTATTACTTTTACTTTTTATAGATGTTTGACAGATGTATAATTTCCGTTTTTTCAACATTTATAATAAATTTATTTACAGGACAAGATATATACATAGATCACGACTTGATTAGACAGGAAAGACAAATCCAAAAAAGTTTGCGAGAACTCGCAAAACGCGAATCAGAAAAAGGAAATAATGTAAAAGTAGGATATAAAAAAATGACAATAAACAATAAAAAATATGAATGGGACGAAATCAAAACAAACAGCATGATAAAAAACTAAATAAACAACTGAACTCAGAACACACAATGATTAAAAATGCAAAGAGGAAAGATAACAAGAAACATAAAAGGAACACAGTGAGAATATGCACCTGGAATATAAAAATTTTACTGAAGGATGGAAAAATGGAAGAAATGTCAAGACAGCTACTTAAATATAACATAGCAGTAGCAGCCCTTTAAGAAGTAAAATGGAAAGGTAATGGACAAATTAATTAGAAACAGTACACTATATTCTACTCAGGGAACAAACAACAAGGCATAAATGGAGTAGCTTTTGTCATCACTTACCTCAGATCAAATGTAAAACCATTCAATGTATCCATATTAAACTTGTACGCACCAACGGAAGTGACGAAAAAAAAACAAATTTTGTAAAAGCAATTGCATGGAAGAACACGATACATGATAATACAAACGATAATGGTCAAAGATTATGCAACCTTGTAGTAACAACAGGAATGAAAATTCTCAGCACAAAATTTCAACACGGAAGAAAACATAAAATAACGTGGTTGTCAACTGGACAGCATTACAGAAATCAAATTGATTATATATTAATAAGAAAAGAAAGGGAAACCAGCGTCTTAGACGTGAGATCGTATTGAGGGGCAGATGCAGACACAGACCACTTCATGGTAGGAGCAACACTTAGATAAATAGTAACAAAACAGAACAATAAGAAAAGACAATCAAAAGGGGACATGGAGAAACTTCATAATATAGAAACAAGGGAAGATATAGAAACATGGCAGAACATAAAATAGGCGACAACATATCACTAATAACAGAAGACGTAAACACAAAATGGACATAAATAAAAAAAAGCATTAGCCGAAGCCGTGGAAACGAAAATTGCAACCATAAAAAACCGATACAAAAATTAAGGTAGTACACTTATAGAAGAAAAATCTAAATTCAGACAAACAACTACAAACAATACTACACAAATAGAAGAAATCGAGGAAGCAGAAGAATACTTTAATATGGCAGAAGAACCGTCAATGGAGGAAATAATTGAAATAATTAGAAAATATGAAAATGGAAAGGCACCTGGAGAAGACAAAATTAATGCAGAAATGATAAAGTATGGTGGGGAAACCTGTAAATGAACAGATAGGAAATCTAATTATAGGAACATGGAAAACTGAGTCTATGCCGGATGAATGGAACAAAGAAACTATAGTACCAATACATAAAAAAGGAGACAGAAGCCAATGTAAAAATTATAGAGGAATCACACTACTATGTACAACGTACAAAATATTAACAACAATGATTCAAAAAAGCTAAAAGAATACTCAAAGAACATTGTCGGAGAATATAAATGCGGTTTTGTACAAGGCAAATCGACTGTGGACGCAATTCATATGGTACCACAGGTAATAAAAAAGCGAGAGAACAGAAAATTGATATACAATTACTATTTATAGATTTTAAGCAAGCCTTTGACAAAATGAACAGAGCACACTTAATCAAAACACTGAAAGAGTTTGAAATCCCTACAAAAATAATAAATTTGATAAAAATGACAATAAATAAGACAAAAGCCGTAGTACAAACGAAAAATGGAAAAACCAATGAGTTCAAAATTAATAATGGATTAAGGCAAGGCAATGCACTCTCAGCTACCTTATTTAACATCGGATTGAAATACGAAATGACAAAGATAGACAAAAAGGGAACTCTCAGAACGAAAGGGAGCCAAATAATGGCGTACGCAGACGATATAGTCATAATCACAGAACAAAGAATACAAATGGAAAACATCTTGAGGGAATTAGTCTACGAGGGAAAGAAAATGGGAATGTCAATAAGCGAACAAAAAACAAAATACATGATAATCGGAAACACAGGCGCAGAAGAAAAAATAAAAATAGGAACGAAGATAAAACTGAAATCGAAGAAAAAATACAGAAATCAAATAGTGCATTCTATGCAAAGAGAAAAGTTCTGACAAACATAGCAATTGGCAAGAACGCAAAGATAAAAATATATAAAACAGTAATAAGACCGATAATCACATATGCAGCGGAAACTATGATAATGACACAAAAAGAACAACACAAATTAAGAGTAGCAAAACGATCAATAATGCTAGGACCAAGACAAATAGAAGGTGAAAGAAAAGGAAGAAATAACACAGCAATATTAGAAATACTTGAAGGAAAAGATGTAGTTAGCATAATCAAGACAATTCGTATAAAGTGGTTGGGCCATGTATGGAGATCTGGAAGTCAAACCAACATAAAAGCGATAATGGAATGGAAATCAAACGCAAAGAAGAGAAAAGGAAGACCAAGAAGTAGATGCCAAGATGAGGTGGAAGCAGACATCAAAAGAATAGGAATTAACAACTGGAAGAAGAAAGCAGAAGATCAGAAGAAGTGGAGAGAAATAGCAATGAACATTTTTAACACCGAGGCAGCACAATATGAGAAGGATTAACGGGATTAATCCAGCCCACAGAAAACCAATTGTTTTAATTAAATTAAACATATATATACGTTTGCACCATTCGTTAAATTGAGACATAACTAGATATATTGCTTTTTGCCTCACCTAATGTTTCAGCAGAAACTAGGACCGTAGTGTCATCTGCATACATAAACACTTCTCCGTCATTTATGTGTTTCGGTAAGTCATTTACAAAAAGTAAAAATATCATTTGGCCTAGTATACTCCCTTGAAGAGTTCCGATTGTAAATATGTCTGACAGTGATTCCTTGTATTTTACTGTATATTTACTTTCGCTGAGATATGATACTATCCAGTCATTTGTGAAGTTTCAAAAACTTATTTTCAACAATTTAGTACGTAATAAATCGATATCAATAGTGTCAAATGCCTTCTTTAAATGAAAAAAATAATAAACGTTTCTTTTTTGTTATCTTAATTGTTTAAGCATGATTGTGTTAAATTTATGCACGCGGTCTCTGTAGACCTACCGTGGCGAGGTCCATATTGTTTATCGTTCAATATATTAAGTTTTTCAAGAAAACAAAACATTCTCTTACACATAAGTTTTTCAGCAATTTTTGAGAAGATACCTAATAAACAAATTGGTCGATAGTTAGTAATATTTGAATTTAAATAGCGGTATTATTTGTCCGATCTTCAAATGCCTTGTGATACTAAGATAGTAATTATATTGCAAAATAATGGTGTAATGATATCCGCATTTGCTTTAACTAATTTAACTGGAACTTCGTCAAGGCCTGGGGAATTACGCAGTGATAGTACAACAGAAATTATTTCACTCTGAGACACTGGGATAAAGAAAATTATGTTGTTTTGATATTGCGTGTTTGCAATAAGAGTATTATTAGTACTATTAGAGGAAATATTTAAGCCCTTAATTGATTGTTCAAAAAAGTCGCAAACTTATTGAAAATAGCATAATCACTTTTAATCATGTCCACATTATATTGTTTTTAGTTTTTATATTGAACTAGATTCCATAAAGCTTTAGCTTTGTTATTTGCCTTAAGGCGGTAAGTGCCGCTCGAAAAATATGCGCATTTAGCATGTCCGGCCATAGAAAATTGTGAAGTAATGGATAACAATTAAGAAAACATATTTTGCATGCCGAAAGACAAAGGTTAAAACTAGGTTTATACCGAGTTATATTTGTTTAAATATTGCAAAAAGAAGAAATAATTAAGGGTATAAAATAGGAACTGTTTCCAAGCAATTTACTGCAATATTAAATGAATGAATGGAAGCATACCTTCTTATAAACCTCACTTAATACTTTATTAATGATTTGCAGTAAACAAAATTCAAATTAATAGCCAGATAAATGCATAATCATCTACGAGCTGGACCCCTAATTTCGCTATTTTCAGTGCCGTCAAGATACGCCACCTGCATAAAATAAATGGTACTGTGCGATGGGCGTGCACAAATATATTTTTGTATTCAGGTATATTTTAGGGCCCCGAATGAGCATCTTATTTTAAATAAGTTACTCGATTCTTGTGTGTTCGCACTATAAATTGTCGATAAATTAAAATATTTAGAGTGAGGCAAATAACTGAACCATAGATTTCCTGGATTAAAATATATATTAATTTAACACAACTTATCTATATATAAAAATTTACAATAAAATATATGTCCTTTGACGTTGGTGAAAATTAACTAATAATTAGAAAAAACACGAAAATATTTCGTAAAATCTATTTTGTAGGTTGTTTTCTAATTAAAAATTTACAGTTAAGACTGAATTAGTCTTTAAAGTTAAAAAAAAATTAATTGTATCTATAACAATTAAACGCTTTATTCGATCTAGCTGAAATTCATTATTGCTGATTATTATAATGTAACCCATAATTACAGTTATTTTGGGCATTATTGATCGATAAAAAGAATAAAAAAGTAGTACCACAAGATAAAATCTAAAAAATAATTTATAAAATTTAAAAAATATTACTTAAAAAGTCAGTTTAATTATAAGGTGTTTTGCCCTTTAACCATATTTAATACATTGTACAGTTTTCATACAAAAATGAAATGTGAAAGAACTTTGAAATGATATAAGATTCCTAGGAGTATTTTTATATGCGTTAATAAAATAATATTGTCAATCCATAATGATAATTAACAATAATAAATTTCAGCCAGATCGAATGACGTGATCAATTTTTTAGATTTTTTAAATAAATTAATATTTTTTACAGCTATTAAAACTAAATTCGGCTTATCCGTAAATTTTTGAATATAGATAAGTTGTGTTAAATCATCATATTTTGATTCCAGGTATTTATGGATCAACCTTTTTCCCACACCCCTTATAAACATCTGGTTCCTAGAACCACTTATTAGTAATTAATTAAGATACGCAAAGGCACGTATGCTCACAACAAACATAACAGCCTCTTGAGTAATTTAAAGTGGACACCATATCAGCCATATTTTATGGTATTTCCCCTCTTACAACAGTTCAACACACATTTTCCCTATATATATTTCCGTACTGCGCAAAATCAAAAGGTGCACACTACTCTATTATAAAAATCGTAGAAGACGTAGAAAAGGTCATTTTGTTGTTCTCATAACTTGTGTCTTGTTTACATATCGATATTTTTGTGATTTATAAAAATATTGTGCTGATTGTTTTGTGTTGTATTCACTTATTGACATGAGTAAAATAAACGATTATCGAAGAGGCAACAAGCGTCGCCTAAGATTGTCTGCTACTAGAAAAAAAACAGGATTTTCTCGAAATAGTAAAAAGGTAAGTCTACTTAATGTAAACGACAGAGTCTGACATTTGCTTATCAGCCGTAGTTCGTTATATAATTTTATTTTATTCATAAGTAATTAAACACAGAATTATTTTTTACTTCATTATTTTATTTTATTACTAATTATTCATTCCGAAATCTATGTGTTAATTATTAATAGTGAACTGATCAGTTAACTAGTAATAATTATAATTAATTATATAGTAAACTTCACATAACTCACAAATACATATTATTTTATTCATATTTTTAGCAGAAGGTAGATCCCATTGTATCTATGGCTACTCCTGATATTAATAATACAGATTGCATTTTTGCTAAAAAAGTACAACTTGAGGCAAGTAAAATAAATATTAAAAAATAAATAAATATTATTTTATCTAATATGTGTCCGATTTTGCAGAAAATATGTTTGGAGGAAGAGCCTAGACTCGATTCAATTGTAGTCGAAGGGCGCAGAATTGTGAATTTGAATTTCTTTATTAACTCATTGATGGAATTGAATAATCATTCAAATAAATTTCAATGCTCTTTACGAAATATGGTCATTTTTAAAGAAGAGCAGAAAGGTTTTATTACTATACTACACTTTAAATGCAATATGTGTAAGATGGTTTCTAAAATAAGTACTTCAAATGACAATGATCGGGATAATATAAATTCAAACGCTGTATTAGGTATTATGAGCATCGGCTGTGGACTTGCCAATTTAGAACAATTTACCTCCTCTCTGGAAATCCCGTGTATGTCTAATAAATTATATAGAAAATGTCATGACGAAATTTGCGATTCATGGGAACAAATTTCTGAAACCATGATGAAAGAGGCTGCTGAAAAGGAGAAAGAATTGGCTATTGCAAATGGTGATGTGGACGAAATGGGAATTCCATTCATTACAGTAGTGTGTGATGGAAGTTGGGCGAAAAGGTCGCACGGAACTAACTATAATTCTCTATCCGGTGCTGCTGCAATAATAGGCTATAGAACCAAAAAAGTGTTATTTCTGGGCGTGAGAAACAAATATTGTAGTATTTGTCAAATAGAAAAATCAAAAGGCATCTCGAAAACCCATATTTGTTATAAAAATTGGACAGGGGCGTCTACTACAATGGAAGCCGATATTATTGCAGAAGGATTCTGCAAAAGCATTGAAATGTACGAATGTATATATAACAAAATAATTGCTGACGGCGATATCAGTTGTTATAAGAAAATTTTAGATTGCCATCCTTACAAAAATGTTATTGTAATGAAAATTGAATGCCGCAATCATTTGTTACGAAATTACTCAAAAAAAAATCGCGAACTCGTAAAAAACAAAAATGCTGGACCTCTTATCCTACGGCAAGAAATACAGGTAAACTCATATTTAGATTGATTTTTTGCACAACTCACTATTGGAATATTGTAAACTTCAAGAGATGTAGTAATTAAAGAAAAGTTCGTTTTTATTAACTACAATAATCAGATCAGACTTTATAAACGATTTTTATATTTTAATTGCGTTCGATTTGTTATTTACCTTACTTATTCTATTATTATTTTTTGCCATGTTTTTAGATGTTGCTGTATAAAAATAAGCGTTGTCCGATTGAGTTTGTAATAAATACGAACTTTAAAACATTTTTTGAGGGATGTAGATTTTCCATTGTTGAATTATTATATAAGTTATTTAATTAGTCTCCATAAAAGGGCGTATGTAGCTAGGATAGTTTTTGAGTTTTTTCCAATAATTACAATAATATTGAAACATTGCTTTAAACGATGTAAAACTTTTTTTTCTTTTAATTAATAATGGTAGAAACGCTATATATTGTTTTCCCAAGGAACTATAATAAAAAAAAATGTGTTTTAGAAAAATCAACTTAGATTGAGATGGGCAGTAACAAAGGCAATAACATATAGAAAAAAACTAAACATACCAGTCCAAGAAAAAGTTGAACTTTTAACAAGGGACATAGAAAATTCAATAAGCCATGTTTTTGGGGAACATAAATACTGCAAAAATATTGGATATTTTTGTAACAAAGAGTTTTCAGCAAATAGCATAATGAAAGATTTAAGAATGACAGGAACTTTTATTGCATACTTTATGATGTATATGATGTAATCTTTATTTATATGTTTTTAGATCTACATGACAAATTGGCCAGTTTTAATACCCTCTTAAAAAAACATTCGTCGAGCTTATTGTATGATGTGGACAATAATTGTGTTGAACAATTTAATTCACTCATTGCAAAATTTATAGGAGGGAAGAGGATACATTCTTTCAAGAGACGTTCATATCAGGCACGGTGCGGAGCAGCTGTAATTTGCCATAATTCTGGGCGGCCAGTGTATTTAGCCAGGAAACATTTGGCAGGTGGAAGAAGTCCTGGAAAATATGGCAAAGTAATAGAGTTAAGAAATTTAAAATTACGTAGCACGAGACTGAGACTGAGGCCGAAAAACCTTTTATCGAGACCTAAAACCACTACAGAAGTTAAGGGAGGTTATGGTGCAAATTGCGAGAAACCGGATAATAGTGATGAGCAATTTAAAATTGAAAAGGAAAAATTTCTAAATGAAATAAAGAAAACAGCTAATGAAATCCTTAATATTCAACAAATGACTCAATCCCAAAGATATTCTGATTTGTGGCATTTAGAACGCCGGAAAAGGGTAACTGCATCCTATTTTGGGGATATTTGCAAGCGACGGGTAACAACCAGAGGTGGTCCATTAGTGGAAAGAATTTTATACGCAAAAAAGTTTACTTCGCAAAGTATAGAGTATGGGATACGTAACGAAAAAATTGCACTACGGGAAATAGAAAAACGTATTGGACAGACTATAGAACCATGCGGGTTGTTTATTGATTTATTACTGCCTTTCTTAGCAGCTACGCCGGATGGGCTAATAGGAGAGCAAGGCATAATAGAAATAAAATGCCCTTGGGCTGCAAGAGATGTAACACCAGAGGAAGGTATCTTGTTAAAAAAAATACTATTTTGGGTGGACAATGAAATAAACACAAAACATAATTGGTTTTATCAAATTCAAGGCCAATTACACATCACCGGTAGGCAGTATTGTATTTTGGGTGTATGGACTCAATATGGATTGAAAATTGAGACAATTTTTAAAGACGATAATTTTTGGGCGTCTGAAATGGAAAATAAATTGAATTTGTTTTTCATGGATTGTTTGTTACCAGAAATAATTGACTCTAGGAAAAACAGAAGCATGCCAATAAAGGATCCACAATATATAGAAGAAGCAATTGCTAAGAGAAAATGAACAATTATTGGGATATGAATAATTTTCTGTTACTTTTCCTTATGTATTATTTGTGAAAAGTTGTATCTATGCATTACAAAATTCTGAGAAAAACACATTTTGAGCCATTATTGCCTATTACAGTAGCGAACGAGGTGAATTTCTAATTTAAATATGATTTTTTTAAATTAATTATCAAACCAATTTTTGTTTTCCAGAGAGTAGCCAATGCATTGAAACATCAATATTGAAAAATATCTTATTACGAAACAAGTAATAATTAAAATTCTAACTCAAAAACACATAACACTTATAACTTTCAATAAAAAATTACAACAAAAAGAACATATACACATTGCCACTAGAGCATTGAGTAGTTTACTGTTGAATTTGGGACAGTAATCGTAGAACACTTATGAGAACACGGCATTACATAATTAAGACCTCATTTTCTTCGTAAATATCAAGAAAATATTTCACCTGATATGAAGATGAAGTGCAGATGCAGATGGCTTTGTGTAACATGCAAATTTATTATTTGCATCTAAAACTAAACTGCTCGTTTACAATGAAGAAATGAACACTGATGTATTTAGGAAATGGACGACTGAAAAATGAATTCCAAATTTACAAAAATCATCTATAATTATAATAGATAATACACCATATCAAGGCGTTCAATTGAAGAAACCACCGACAACAACATGAATGAACGTGGATATTTATAATTGGTTAGAATAATATCAATTTTAATGCATCTATGTCGAAAAAAGAGTTATTACATTTAACAAAGCTGCATAAACTACCAAAGAAATATATTTAATATAGCTTTAACTATTTCTCTTTTCTCTAAAAACAAGAACTTTATGAAAAATATGTATAAATATAATTTCTTTAGTTTCTTGGTCCCCTTTATCTTTTGTTTCAAAAGTTTTTTTATTATTTTTCATACAGAAAAAAATGCCTCGAGTAAGCATCCACTTCCAGTGTATAAATCTTTACCATAAGCTTTTCAGTTTCTGTTTTTACGGATACAACCTTAAGTTTACAGTTTCATTTTTAAGGATTAATTGCTTCTAGATACAGCGCCACCGACAGACACACACACAGACACATATTTTGTTTTTTCCAGAAATTAGTGGATTCGTCTCAGATGACCTCAAAATAGATATTACCACTAGAAAAGTTCAAAATAATTTCCTTAAAACAATACTTTCTCTATATAGAGAAAGCAAAAATAGTACGATAGAGATATCTTTTTTGAAGTTCAACCATTAATACTGTGTAATGTCGATAATAATTGAAGCTATAATTGTAGTGATTTAAAATAAATATTTTAAATACTATGTTACTTTTGTTATAAATAAATATAAATTTTTGTTTTTATTTAATCTCTGGCAGGTTGTTGTTAAATTTTGTAGTTACTGCATTACACATCCGTTAATTAATTAATTAATAATTAAACAGTAAGATGAATTAATTGCTATTATTTCATATTTAAAACTCATAGAATTATCTGTTTAGTTAAATTAATATAATTAATTAATATAAATATAACTTAATTTCAATAAAGGGTCTTGATTTATATAATAATAAATAATAATGACGCCAGCCCAAAGATACAACAGTCAGAGCATATATACGCTTAGCCCTGCCGATTGTATGAAATATATTTACGTTTCGCGAGAGCGCAAGAGGGAAAGAGGGGGGCGCTGAATACGGTCCTGATATCGCATTAAAAGAAGACAGCGAAACAAAATAGATAAAGAAAGAAGATCGTACGAGCCGTCCTACTACGGTCGCCCCCCTTACCGTTGCCCCGCAGGTCTAACTCTGGCGCGAGGCACTTACCGCCTTAAGTATATATTTGGCGGCATGTTGTTTTTTAATCTAAAATAATTTACTGGTCCAGAGTCTTTTTTATATTACCAAATCATCTCTAGCTAATACTAAAATCTAAGTTTTTAACATTATTATAGAGGCTTTGAACTTCAGCTGAAAAGGTAATTTTTTGCTGTTCAAAGTTACGAGCGGATACTAGTTTTTTTCTCTTTGGAAAAAATCACTTCGAAACACCACTTAAACTGGTCATAGAAATAATCAAATACAAAATTAATGTCTTCATCGTATGACCAGTTAATAAAATCGTTTTGTTTGATAAAATGTTGTTTAAAATCGCTAATCTTGTGAGGTGAAATGACACGAATAATTTTATAGGTCGGTTCTTTTTGAGTTGGCAATTTTAGTTCTATATGCGCCATCTGTGCAAAATGATCATATAACCCAGGATTGAAATTGTGAATAGATTTCATAATTTTAGTGTTGTTGGTAATTAAATAATCAATCGATGTCATTGATACATGATCTAAACTTGGAAATTTATGCATTCTAGTGACACCCTTTATAAGTGAAAATTATTTTTGAGCGAACAACAAGTAATTTAGGGAATCTGCCATCTTGATTTTATTTAGATTATGTATATTCAAGTCCACACAAATGATAATGGTTTTAAATTGCTAATTTCCAATATAAAAATAGTTCGATTATATCACTAGAATTATTAGGTGGTTTATAAATTGAAATAATACACGTTTTTATGCCTACTGATATTTCACAGCCCTCAATGACATTTTCGATAGCTAACTTCTTTATAATTTTTAATGATTTAATTTGTTGTAAAATATTATGTTTATAAATATTGCAGTTCCATCGTGTTTATTCGTTTCTCTTCAAAAGTCAGCTATTATTTCGTAGCTGGTAATCTTAAACAAATCAATCGTCAAGCCAGGTTTCGGTGAAGCATAAAATATTAAAATTAAAATTATTACATAGTAAATCAATAATATTTGATTTGTGCATATTAATATGAAACAGGTCCACTGCTGCGGGTTTCAACTCACTTTTCTCGGTACGTCCAATTCAATTTACGGCGGTTATTGGATCGAAATAACTGCACTTTTATTCCTTCGCACCAGAAGTTTTCGTTTAAAACATCTTCCGCTTCATTGTTGGGAACGGAGATTTTATAGCTGAAGTGGTAGTCGGTCATTGTAATTAATTAACGTAAAATGATCGTAAAGGTATTTTTTTTTCAGGTAATTAAGAACGTTATACTCGTTCGTGTTTGCGTGTAAATTTTAAATGTAAATTATTGTCACTGTAGCTGCAGAAACGATATCATTCTCTTCGGGTTTCTTAACTCCCGTTATAGTGGTTGAGGTCTCTAAGTCTGCTACTGTTTAACTGGGATTACCGGACCGGGGAACAGCTTCCTTAGCATTTTCTTTGTTTCGTGAAGACAGCAGCCTTTGTGGAGCCAATATTTGTAGTTTTCATATTTAATTGTTTATTTTCATTGACAGAACCTTGTCTGGGATTAATCGAGGCTGAGGCGATAGTGTGCGATTGGTTTTGCCAAATTTAAAGTAGATGTATTTGCAAATTTTAAAGGAGATGGAGAGGTATAGTTATGGGAATTACACGCATCTTTTTCAAGTACGTAGATTTTGAAAAGTAGTAGAGCGTGCTTATCTTCTATTTCAGACACAAGTTTATATCAGAGCTTATTTTCACATGTGAGGTGTTCATTTAGCTTAATTAAGTCTCTAATTAAGGAGTCGCTTTTATTCACCTTCATTTCTATCATTGTCTCATTTGACGTATTCAATATGTCGTCCATGTTTAAAACATTTTCTGCGGGTTCACAACACTTAGTATGATTTTCATCAATTGTTATGATGTCATTATAATATTTAACGCATCCGGAATGCATTATAATGCCACAGTTTATAAATATTAGTCCAGAAACTGGCATAATCTTGCACTTTTTATATTTTTCGCCTGAATTTATGGTATAAATATAATAGATGGTTAGCAAAATTTTAATGATTCATTCTTTGTTACTTGTTAGGTTTCCTTTCTTTTCTTATGAGCGCTATTTATATTGATAGGTATAGAAACTACTCATTTCAATGATTTTTGTAAAGGCTTCTTAAAGGCCACCAGACTTGTATGTCCTACTAGTTTCGCCGCTTTACGTACTGACACTTTTCAGGAAGCTATTTAGACCTCCTAACACTTCCTCAAGCTTCTTCCAATCGGAAGCGTGAGGATTTTCCTTTCCGTCAGAAGGCCAGCCTTAGCTGCCGTGGTTCCTCCTACAAGACATCTTTATGCACTAAGTCTTAATGAACACAATTCTCTACTATGTGTAATTTTTTAGAACCTGTAAATAATTTATCATTAAATTTATAGTTTCCCTGACAAATTCCACGGATCAGTTGAAAATTTATATGTTAATAATATTAGTTTATTTTTTTATATAAAAAGTAATTCATATTCTTAAATATAAATATAGAGACTTATTTAAAAAGCAATTATCAAGTTTTTATGTGTGTGTTTTGCTTAAAAAAAAACTGTCGAATGTAGACACCAATTTTCTGTGCAATAAGTTTTATCGATAACATTTGCTCTTCTGACTACCTTTTGAAAATTACCTTTGTAAGATATAGGATTATGTTTTAAAGAGACAAACTAGATTCCGAGCAGAATGTAGATACAGAACTGTAAAACATTGCTGCAAAATGTTTTTGTCAAAATCTTTTTAGCTCTTTCGACAGAGATTAAAATGGTAAAATTTAAAGCTTTAATAATATCTAGCTCTTTTTCAGATACAACTCTCGCGGTGGCCGTGACGGTTTAGTATTGAACAAATTTTGGATGCATTTATTGACATACTTGAGAGTGATAATTTTGATAATAACGTCAAGTGCGAAGCCCAATCGTTAGTTTTCAAAATTAAAGATTTTGAATTTGTTTGCTCCATAATAATTTGGTACGATATACTATCACGGATAAACGTCGTTCGTAAAATGCTCCAAAATCCAAGAAAACATTTAAATGACCCAACAAAAGCACTTGATAATTTAATCACTTATTATCAGAACTACCGATCAGATGACAATTTTAAAAATATTTTAATTACAGCAAATTTGGAAAATTAATTTAAAAAAACATTTCTACTAATACTAAAATTATGTAATTTTATTTAAGCACTTTAATTGCAGAAGTTATGGGGAGAATTTCTTTACGATAAAACTGGAGAACGCTTAAAATATGTTCAGAATTGCCGACACGATTTCAATAGAAATTCATTCATGGGTCGGGTTTACGGTCCGACCCACGCAATGATTTACGGTTAAATTGTTGAAAAAGCCCGCCGACATAAGTAAAAATTGAGACTAAGTACTTCGAGTACTAAAAAAAAGGGAACATCCGACCGAAACCCTCGGTACAGAAAAAAGTCCCGACGTTTATAACGCCTTTATAAAATCAGTGCTTTAAAATTAACTAAATTAATAACTGGTCACCTATTAATAAAATATTAATTTGTGTTAATATAAATTATACTTTAAAAGTTAATTACAATTTTCATTAAACTGAAACTACATTAATTGCTCCTTAATTTGTCTCTGGAACATTAAAATGCCACCAATACTTTAGTTATCTTAGCATCTAGATATATTATTAATATATTATATTAATAATACCTGAACTCAGAATCTAGTTAATAATTATCTAAGTTTGGTAATAATTAAGCTGTATAACTATTATTATATTTATATATTTATACTCTTTCTTATTAATTAAAGTTAGAATTAGTGTTAAAGCAATTTATTTTTAATTTTATATTATATTCAGTAAATTGGTTCATTTCTATTTTCCGCAGAATTTCTCTGCCTTCTGCCGCATGAGAGTGCAAGTTGTTAAGACATTAGAGGGAAGATGGAGTTTGAACGCCTAATCGACCAATTATAGTTGCTGGTTGTAATTACACTAGTATTTCCGTTTCCCCATCATTAGGCAGCACAGGGGCTATAAAAGCCAAAGTCTGTAACCATTACGGGAGTAATAGAGAACAATAAGATATGTATAGTTAATTCAATTGATTTTAGCGATCCTGAATCTCCCAACTGAGTCTAATTTTCGCAGAAAAAATTAAGATAGCTTTACACATTTTTATCAAGAAAACTGGAATTAGAAATAGCGGCTGTTATAAATTTCTAATTAGAACGATGACAAATCTATCCATACAATTTCGATCTATTTTTTGCAATACTGTGTATTTTTTTAAATTGAAATTTTTATTATAAATATCTAATACCTGATTTATTTTAACAACTTTTTTTAACTAAAGCTTGGAATTTAGGAGACTTTAAAATTCCGAATTAATTTATGTTTTATACAAAGTTATTGTTTTAAATAAATGTATAATAGTGCATTAATTCTACACAATTATAAATGAATTATTAAACAATAAACAATATAACAATTAAATAATTACATTTTTTAAATAGTTATAAACTTTTTAAATTAATTAAAGTTTTTGGTTGGGTTAATTATTTAAACATATTTATTAACAGCTTCTCCTTTTCTTGTCCCTTGAATTTTAGGATTAACTTTTCTTGTGCAGTATTCAATTTGTTTTGGTTGTTCGATTTGAATTGGTTGATTTAATATTAGGTGTTTGTTTTGTTCTTACATGCAGTAATTCGTCTACTATAAGTTTCGAAGTTTCTTAATAATCCTCAAATATATTATCAATGTTTAATTTTTAATGTTCGGTGTAGTGGGTATAGTGGGTGCTTTTCAATTTATGAACGTTATCAAATACTATTTCTTTTTCTGCAGGTCCTTACAAATTTTATTAAAATGGGTCATTTATCAATGTTTTTACCTACACGAAATACATTTGAAAAATCGTCGGGCTGGAGTTGCAATGTATTCATATTATTATTAGGGCTTGATATTATTATGAGGAATGCCCATTATTAATAAATTATTTTTTTTTGGATTCTGCCTCTCAAGATAATTAATTCGAGTTTTAAGTTCCTGATTTTCTAATTGTTTAATAATATCGTTTAATAGTTACGCTATCTTGTAATGTCTAAATAATGCTTTTAAATTCAGTAATTTCTGGGTTTATAATCAAATCGTTATAAAATAAATAAATAAAATTTAAAATGTGCGTTAGATATGTATCATATTAGATAACAGGGACACATTTTCTTTAAACAATTATATTTTTTAAGTTTTTGCATTTCATATCGTACTTGTTATCATACTTATTTGAACGATTGATTGTCAATGTAGGGGTCAGGTATTCTCACTTGGTGTAATGTGGGCCCGGCAAGATGCGCTATTCAGTAGATCAATTGACTCCTAATCACTAAATAACTTAATAATATAAAGATATAAGTCCTTTACGTTGTAGAAAATTAACTAATAATTAGAATTAACGTACATTCAATAATTTTTAGTTCATTTTACAGAAAGAAATACGTTCAAACTATATAGTGTTGCTTTGATAGCCTTGCTATTTTGTAAGACACAAATTACTTTTGTATCATTCAATATCTGTCGAAGTATTAGCTAGAGAAGTAGTTGTTTCAAAAGTGGTTTGTTCTTGTAGTCTCAATAAGACTCATTTGTTGTAGATTTTACGAAATATTTTCGCGTTTTTTCTAATTATTACTAAATAATTTCACGTTTGAGGCACTTAGTTTATTCTATAATTATTTGCGTTTCTATTTTTGTAACGAAAAAAATCTTTCTACCCATGTATTTTTTCGTAGAATATTTTATTTATTAATAAAAATAAAGAAATGTATCAGAAGTAAAAACCATTATCAACATTTGATTATGTTAATGTCACACATCATTTGTACCGGTGTGTTATTGCGAAATTGTAATCATACAATACACGAACAATTATAAAATTGAATAATATTATAATTCTAATATCCCAGGCAATATATAATACTTATATGTGTTTGCTAATTCGCTATTATTGTCAATAATTTCAGCGTTGGCTGCGTCCGTAATCTACATAAGTCAACATTAATTAATATGGTGATGTCGCCCTATGCAATACATACAGTGTCAAGGATGAACACACCCTACACATATTGTGCCACATTCCAATTAGAATTGAACAGTTGTAATTCTCTGAAGCAATAATAAAAGTTTGTCATTGCATTGCTATATTTAAATAGGAATATCGTGCACTTTCTATACAGTTCATTCATTACTACATTTATGTCTATTCTTTTAGTATTTGGACCCCTTATCGTGAAACTATTCACAAATGTGCGAGGGGGGTGTATGAACGGGCTACTATTAAATCTAGAAACCACACTATCCATGATTAATCTGCTGAAACATGCGGCGTATTAAAAATTCGATAGGTCGATTTACGTGCGATGGTAAGTAAATGTAAATGACAAACCGTGGAAATAAATAAAAATAAAACACTGATGTACTCCATCGTCCATCTCAGTAAACTGGTCACTGATCTTCCAAAATCTGCTCACGTGGAGCACGAGTCAGGCGGAATGCGATATTATCAGTATAGCGTATCCCAGTAAGGTATAAAAACCATTGTTTTTAAAGTCTCGGTGAACTTTGGTGTCCTAGGATCCCCGGTTTAATTAGCCAGTTATAAGGCACTAGCAACGATTTTAATCAAAGCAGCACCGCCATTTACTTTAAAAGAGAAACAGACCACTCCCGATTTTCTCTGATTGCTTACACTAACTTAGAGGCAACTGCGATTATAGTAAATACCAACATTCGTCCGTGTCAGCCTACCATTCACATAGCAAGCCGATGCTTTAAGATGATCTAAACCTTGTGTTTAGCGGAAACCTGCTCACGAACATGGCTGGTTATCTAATTTTTAAAACATCTAGCTGGAAGAGCAGGGTGACGTACAGAAACGGATAATTTCTTCTAGATTTTCTTAATGATTCGAGATTTGACAGAGGAGGGGGGCAATTAGTCCTGCGTTTTGTTTGAACCTTGCATTCAGCAAAAATACGAAAGAAAGGATGAGCCTTTTCAGATCGTCAGATCTAAAGCGGATATTGAGGCAGTAGTTAAAAAGCTATCCTCATCCATGCTCTCGGCTGTAAACGTGTCCACAACCAGTAAAACTATCAGCCAGGTCAATCCTCTGGCCATTTCTCCCGCATTAAAGTCTCTGATCACTGAGAAAAAGTTAGCTCGTCAACGGTGACAGAACACCTCTCACACCGAACGGAATTCCGCTCGAGAATAAATATGTCAATGAAAGAACAACCGTTGGGAACGTCGCTTCAAGTCCATGAACCAACATCCAATATTTGTATGGAAGTTTGTTGGGACGCTCAAAAGACAACCAAACGTAATTTGGTGCAAATAATTTCGTTTTGACCGACAATGACAAAGCAGAAATACTCGGGGACTCTTGAGAGTGTCAATTAGCCCTTAACCATAGCGATAATATTGACTTTAACACCGAAGTCAGCGATACCGTTGCCTCCTGCATTAATAATCGCAACAAAGGCGGGTGGATCATTTAACCGGCTACCTCTGAAGAGCTAACAAAACAGCTCAAAATTCGCAAAGCTCCAGGAACCAACGGTGGAAGCGCACTACTCAATATAACCAACGCCGCAATGTGTTAGTTTCATTTTTATTCCGCCTGGAAGCTGCCTCCTTGGTTAGCATCCTTAAGGTGAGAAATCCCCACTACACCGGCCTCTCCAATATCCATCAGCTTTTAAGGGTGACTGAATTCATTGCCGATGACTTTTCGATAAAACGCGACGCCTCCGTAGTTTTTCTCGATGTTTAGAAAGCGTTCGATAGAGTTTGGCATGTTGGACTTATTTTAAAAATGGTATACCCCGTCTATCTAATAAGAGTTGTGCACGACTTTCTTCTGGACAGAAAGTTTTGTTGCAAAATCAACACAAAACTATCCAGCGAGTGTAAGAACTATGCAGGGCTACCACAGGGCTCTGAACTATTCCCGACACTGTACAATATCTATACAAACGATATTTCGAATCTGGTTCCTGTAATGGTTGCCCAATACGCTGATGACACAGCTCTACTTTGCAGAGGAGGAACCACAGATCATCTTAAAAGAACTCTCCAAACAGCTACCGGCACTTAGGAGAAGTGGGCGGAAAATGTCGACTTCGGGTCAATGCTGATAAGAGGGCCTAAACCCAATACTCCTCAGACGGGGAATTAATTCCAATAAAAGACAAGATAAAATATCTCGGTATTATTTTCGACCAGCACCTCTCCTTATCAAAGACGAATGAATACCAAATCCAAAAGGTCAGCGCTTTGCTTGACAATATGTGGCCCATCATCAACACGAGATCAAATTTATCTGTGAAAAACAGAGTAAAGCTTTTCATTATGCGCACCTATGCTGCTCCTATATGAGGTTACTGTAGACCCTCGCAAGTTTGGAAGATACAATTGTAGAAAATGCTAGAATTTATGACAATATTTCTTGGAAAAAAAACCCAAATAAGAAGACTAAAAAAAATGTTTGGGGAACAGGAAAACTTTTGATTTTTAAAACGAAATAAGTTTAAAATGCTGCCATACTTGATGATATTAAATTAGTAAATGGATGGGATGCTTAACATGAACGCCCCGTCGCCCAAGCAAGGGTGTAGGTGTGTTTTCGCTTCGCGCTTCGAAAGCTATTTTTCTTCGTTAATTTCCCACTTCGGGGTCTTTACGAGGCGTATTGTAATCTTCTTTCAGTGTAACGCGTTGCTTAACACGATATCACATATTTGGGCCCCGGGAGAAACTACACCAATTCACGCTGAGCCTTCAACGTGATAATAAAAGATTATCGAATTGACTGAACCAATACCTTGGGATGCAACGAATATTTTTAGAAAATGCACAATTATTACTGAGTAAAACAGCTAAAAAATAAGTATACCTAAAGGCAACTTAAACAGAAACTTTAGAAGAAATTTCTTCTTCTTCATTATTACATGATGTATCATAATCCATCAATAATAGAATTTAAAACATATTTTCTATTCACAGCTTAAAAAGAGCTGATAATAATCTGATAATAATCCTGCAGGATTAACTGTAAATACCTTGGAATTATTAGATGTGGAGGCGTTTTTATATAGACTAAAGCATATAGAAACACAAGAGCTATTGATTGTTGCTCGTCCAATTACATTAGTAGAAGCATATGCTGGTGTATTTAAAAACAAAGACGCAAAAACTACAATTCAAGTCAAAGCCGCGTACGACAAATATATAAATAGATGTTACCAGATATTAAGATAATTTCGCAAACAATAACTAGGAATATTAAACTGACAGCGAGGAGACTGCCACTAACAAAAACAAAAGGAAACTAATAGGTTTCTATAGTACATTTAGAGCGAAGAAATTATAGAATCATTTAATAATCCCTAAGCTTCACCAATCACGTTGGTTAAAAAGAAATGAATTACTTTGATCTACTATTTTCTCGATGATTAACCTTCAAAGCAGATATTGACAAGTAGAAGTAGCTCCCGAAGACCGATATTAGACATCAATTAAAATATAGACAGAATTATGGTAATGTAATGTCATGCCATATGATTTATGTATTGTGCATGCAAAATTAAATCGATGTATTGCACAGTATTAAATGCCTATCCTAAAGATCTGCCTGATATTTCTCAACGGTATAATCGTGATGAAGAATCCTCGAGTACCATACAAAGAACTTAAAAGAGGTATTAAGAAATTCTGGAGTGGATCTTGCCCCATTTCTTTCCAAGCAGGATGTACAGTAGCTAGAACACATCGCTTGTGTCGAAATGAAACAGATGTAAATTTGCCTTAAAGTTTTACTAAATTATACACACCTCCAGTACGTTGCGGGATTTTCCTACATCTATAAGCTACTAAACTACTTTATAGAAATAACAGAAATAATAGAAAAACGACAAATATTTATAGGAGTTTCGAACACTAAGAAATACAGCAGTTATCTAGTACCTGAAGAAAGATCTATTTTGGGGTTTTCTGAAATCTAAAGTGAACAAGAGTATGTAATCAGCTACTTTAGTATGATCTTGTCAGACAGGGTGAAATTACTGCGTGGCAAACTATATATTACTTGCAGTAGTGCAAATATTTCCAGAAAAAATAAGGATTTTTAGTTTAGAATTGCATTTGAACCAAGAGAAAAAAAATTTGAATTATACCCTTCTAAGAGGTTTGTAAAAATATAAAATTTATCACGAACACGATGAGAACGACAGGTAAAATGAGTGGAAATATTTAAATACGTTAAGGATAATCTCTGACCACAAAAGAGACTTTGGTCAATGTCTTCATCTGTTTTTGCTTGTTTATCTACCAGCAGTACCTTAAATACCCCGGCAGACTCCAACAAACATCGTCTTGGATTGTTATCTACGTTTTTTTATGATTTTTGAGCCCACTGAAAAATGAAATGAAGGCTAATTTAAGGCGGTTAACAGTTATTGTCAATATGAAGATGTAGTGTGGTTAGATAAGCCACAACGACGCCGAAATATCTCTAAATTTTAAAAACGATCAACAATGTAATGCCCAATGTAATAACGCTGTGCTAAAGGAAAAGTTGATTTTAATCGCCCTAATCGGTATACTAAATGAGGAGGCAATGCTGTATTTCGTGTCGTTCTGAAGAATCTGTTAAAAAGAATTTAAGAAACATATAATTCCAAACTCCCACAGACACATTGGATAACGTGGTGTAAGTCAAAAAGAGTATCGGGGCCAGTTCCAATTACATATCAATTATTATCTTACACGCTGTATAATAAGAGATTTAAAACTATCTGTAAGAATTGCTGTTATCTTTATAAAAACTTTTGGCAGAATAAAAGATTTGTTCAAAGATTCAAGTACCTTTAGATTAATATCTGGGTCATTACATAGCAGCACATTTTAAAACGTCAAAAAAAATTGCAGCCAACGATGCACTGTAACTCAATACTCGATGTAGTAACAAAGTGCTGAGCCCAAAAGATATATAATATTTTTTTAATAAAACCAATCAACATAGTGTAATGCAGAAATGTAATTAATTTGGAAATAAATGTGAAACATATAATGTAGAAATAATGGTAACTATCTGATTTCCATTTATGGTAGTTAACTTCTAATCATATAAAAGAAATATATATTTAAATAAGAAAAATAAACTATTTAAACTTTAAGACCAATATAATTTTAGTTTACAAAAATCTTAGAAAGAAAACTATTATATTGCGATTTAATAATTCGTTAGTTTTAAAATTTTCAGTTTCAACAGTTAGTTTATTATACATTAGTAACAGAGAAGATATAAGCAATCTATAGTAGTAAAGACAGTGCATGCATTGCATTTAGATATAGTAGATATACATCGTGAAGCATGATACTTTTATTAAAGCTGACTGTGATAATGCATTTGAATTATTGAGAGAGGATGCTATTCAACTCAGTAGGAAGAAGTTAATACGCTTAAAATAATGAAACACAAGAAGGTAATGAATTGATTTATTGTAGAATTTTATGAATACAATATGTGTTTATGTCGTCTACTGGTTGCATATTTTATAATACTTGTGCTTCTGTCCATTTAGTTTCGTTACAGTCCTCCACTTGTAACCGTTCTTGTTAACGATTACATAAATGGTATTAAGTTCTAACGTATCTTATTTGTGTTGATTGTATCATAAGGAAGAGAGAACTTCGTCTACGTGGGATAATAATTGGGGTACTTTACCACAATTTACGTTAAAAATCCTATTCCAGGCATGTCAATTGTAATATAAAAAACTAAATTAAAAAAAAAAAACATAAAACATAACTAGAATTTCCCATCTTAAAATTGCGCTAGATATGCTGGATTCAATTATATTTCATTTTCACTTAAATATTTGAACACTATGAAATTTGGTCGAAACAAATTCAAGAAACTATTGTTTTTGTTTTCGGTTGTAATATGAAATTACACACAGGATTTGTATTAAATAACTGTAATGTGTCGTAATAAAAAAATCTTTGAATGATACATGAAATATTCAGTCTAAAAAATGTACTTCGAATAATATTAAAAGTATTCTAATAATACACCGTATATAATAAAGAGTGTTAGAGTAATATGTTAATAATCAAAAATATTTTCACGTTTACGAACTAATAATAAAGTGTACTTATCCCACAAATAAAGACCATTATTATGAATCAACAAAGAAATTCGCTTACAAAATATATAGAGAATCATTACGTAAAGTGCATTCTCTCATTCAATATCTTAAAATGCGTTTTAAAAAATGGCGAATCGAAGGATATAAAAACTTTTAAAATTAGAAACTATACTGGAAAATGCACTGACGCGTATTTACGAAAAAGTATTCGCTAATTGAATATAACTACTGTATCACATAATTTTAGTATAATAATAAATAATAGACATATTAAATACAAAGGTGATTAAAAGCAATTAATTTAATGTGTATAGTTTGTCAAAAAACAAAACAAAAATATTAAAATGTTAAACGAAACAAATATTATTTAAATAAAATGAATTGTTTGAATTAATATTAACTTTATTTATTTTATATTATTATTGGCTATAAAACAATTATAAAATTCAACGAAATTATGTATGGAATACTTATTGTTCGCTTTTCTGAATACTATATTAACTTATACATTGCAGTATATGTAATAGTGATAAAATGATAAGCGTCACATAACAAAAGGTTTTCTAATATCAACGTTAAATTTGGTTGCTCTTTGATATAGTGCGGGTATTCCAATAATTTTGTTTATGAAAAATTAGCTACGTATGAGATTAGAAGGTAGTTATTAAGATTTTCGATGATTTTTGTATTTTAATTGTCATATGGATAATAGGATTTAATTGGCCGGAAATTTGCAAGTAATAAGGAATATAGTTCTCTTTCGGCGACTGTTATGTATTCTGATCTAAGCTAGGATAAGACTTTTTTCCTCACCTTCTGCCAAATTTTTCAAAAAAAATTAAAACATATAATAATAATCCCATATAATATAAATACAAAACAAACCCACCCTTAATCTTAATAATGCTGTCATAATCGTCTATTTTTTGAGAAACTAGTATTAACTGTTATGGCACAATTGTAATTTCCTACTGACTTTACGCACAGTCGTATCAGAATAATTTCTTACGTATCTGTGTTTAATACATTATCTAATATTATAAATTATTTGCCAATATTTTGAATTACCAGAAAAAGAAAAATGTTGAAATGTATGCATAGCAATAGTTAAAATTGATGTATTTCCAGTATGATCCTATTAGTTTCCTCCTTCTTACAGTCTTCTCTTAGTCTTGGCCATGCATTTTTTGAATCTTATGTTGAACATTGTTCATCCATCTTTTTTAGCCAGTATCGAAGACATCCTCGAATTTTATAATTTTATAATCTATTTATTTCTTGAAAAATTTTCTCACTTAACTCTTGGTGAATCATTATAAAAAGGGTAAAGAATTAGTTGACTAATATTAAATCGTAGTTTAAACCAGTTAGCTTTTATTATTCTGCGTAAATCGCTTTTTTCTGTTTCGATACCTGACATAATCCTTCTCAGTATTGATATAGCGGGTAGATAATATCTAAGCATCACTGCATCTACTATAATAATAATTCAAATTAATATTATAACTAGCATAATCTTATTATTACGAACGATAGTTTTGCCTTGGTATTATCAAAGCTATAAATCCTTAGCGATTCTTAAGATTTATTTGTAGATGTGTTGGAATCAGGGGACTTTGTATTCAGGATGCGATAAGATAGAACCACCTCTAAGAATATGACCGGATGTTAAGTAATCAAATCCGTCGTCAGGCGAAGCTAAAAGAGGACAAAAAGGGGGTGAAATCAAAATTCCTTCAATTCGGGTAATAACAGTGATAAATTCCTCTACCTTCAAAACTTGACTACCCATAACGCGTCGAAAATGATGCTTGAAGGATTTCACCCCAGTTTTCTAAATGCCACCGAAATTTTGAGCATAAGGGGGGGTTAAAAGTCCATTCAATATTTCGTGACGCGAGATAATCCATTATTTCTTCGTTAGAATCGTTCAATATGTGTGAAATCTCCGTGATTTCTCAAGCTGCTCCTCTGAATTTTCGTCCCTCGTCCGTATAGATATAATTAAGTAAACCACGTCGAGCTATAAGGCGACCCACAGCTGCAAGACATCCGTCGGTAGTAAGACTGGTAACAGCTTCCATGTAACCACAGCCTTGATTACCATACATACAAAAAGAGCGCAGTATAAAGAGTCCCGCAAAATCAACACCCGTTTAGCTGAAAGTTCTCGAGGGTTCGACTCTAAATGAAGGGAGATCCGCCATAGGTTGCTGAATAGGGTTGGCCAATCTGCAAAGAATTTATACAAAAAATCTAAACCATAATTCCATAATATACAATCTACTAATTCTGATGGCAACAATCACAATCCTCGACTCGCAGGGTCTGCTGGATTTTCTGTACCTGGCACATGTCTCCATTGAGCCTCGAGCCAATTTTCATGAAATTGAGCCACTCTGTTTGCGACGAAAGTATTTAACAAATACAGAGGTGTATTAATCCATGCGAGCGTTGTCGTTGAATATCTAAAACAAATTAGTGTGTCCATTCAAAGAGCATCAAACGAAGGCTTGATTTGACGAAGAAGTTTTGCAGTAACCATACTGCACGTTGTTCCAGCCGTAAAATTTTCAAGTCTTGAGCGGCGTTACACCAGTTTTAGCAACCAACAAATTAACGAGAATTGAATTAGAACATTCAACACGAAGATAGATGACAGCAGCCATTCCGTGCGTACTGGCACCTGAGACATTGATAAGGCGAGAATTCAAAATAGAGGTGATGAAAAGACACCGAGGGATGGATATATTTTCCAACAATGAAAGTTCCTGCAAAATACAATTCCATTTATTGACAATCACAGGCGGCAAAGAGTCGTCTCAATCAATTTTAAGCAACCACAATTGCTGCAAAATAATTTTTAGGGAGAAAACAAAAGGGCTGATGTATCAATCTACATCATAAGTTTGAGCGATGCGAGATAAAATGCCTCTTTTTGAAGGGGTTTCACTCGAAGCATTGATTCCTAGAACGTTCAAAGAGGAAGAAGAGTCGGGTAATTTTTGGGTAACATTAAGACCAACATCAACGATCGATTGATGAGAGCTCGCCCATTTACCTAACTGAAATCCACCTAAATGCAAAAGATTAATTAGCTCACTACGAAGTTCAGATTCACCAGATTCATCGACGGCTCCCCACAAAATTTTATCAATGTATGTTCCGCGCTGAAGAGCTTTAGCGGCTAAAGGAAAATTTGTTTTTCATCTTCAAGTAATTCTATTATAGTTTATGGACTGCTTGTAGATAAAAAATAACTCGCGGGTGCTTCCATTCGCGTACAGGTTCTTCTGGCGAAAATCTCCAAAAAATGTGTTGTTTTTGCATCTGGATGCAAGGAAATTGCTCGAAACATCTTATGTCGCAAGTAAGACTTGCCCAATATCAGCTTGAAGTTTCGGTCCACTTAAAAGGGTGTCGTTGATGCTAATCCCACGAGAATTCCTTTCGGTAGGGTTAAAGACGACTCTAACTGAAGTACCTGAAGAAGTTTCTTTTTTGACACCGTGATATGTCAGGATGTACGAAGAATCGCTAGCGGCAAGTCCTACTTTTAAATCGACTCTCCAATTTGAGAAATCTATTGAGAGCTTTTTCTGTAGTAGAACTGAAAACATGGCATCCATCCTTGAAGACGAGTTTCATAACGACCACACTCAATTCTTTTGATAGTTTCACGGAAATAGTGTTTACACATTTCATCTTCCGGAGAATGAAGTAAGCGAAGGGATTTCTTCAAAGGAGCGTAAATTATCGTCTAGGGATTTATGATAGTCGATTTGAGAGTGTATTGATGTGGAAGAAAACGAATGATTAATTGGTAAATCTATAGAGCCAATAATGATCTATCCAAGAGTGGTGATATTTGCGCTGGGCGTGCCCTTGAAATGTGCAGGGTTCGAAAGTGTGATATCAAGAACAGCTTCCACGCTTAAAAAAGTGTCTATGGGTGCGTTTCATCGAAGTGTGGATCAGCTAATCTCAAAGTTGAAAACGATCCGAAGGTAGAGGTACTAGGGGTAGATTGACGGTGTCGAAATGTAGAATTTCTTTAGTCGAATACAAAGGAGCAAGTTTACAAGTTACAAGTCCTTGAGTGGTAGATAACGAGAATTGTCCAGTGCCTTTCAGAGAATAAGGGCATTTGGACCCAGACAAATGTAAACCATCCGCTAAGTGAGTAGTAATAAAGTTAACTTGGCTACGGGAATCTATATCTAATCCATTCTTCTGATGAACTTTGAATTTGAGCTTGAACTGTACCTAAAATAGCAAAAGAATTTCGGCAAAGTGATGGTGAATTTGCAAAACCAACGGAAGCAGTAGTGATGTCAAGTATATTTGATGTACTGGGTTCCACTGCAACTGAAGTATCTGCTTCATTCTGCTGAGAAGAAGTACTGACATGCAGGAGAGTATTATGACGTTTATTTCCACACGTCTGACATCTACGATTCAATTTACAGTGTGAAAGGTAATGTGTTCCTAGTCAAGCGAATCATAGTAGCGTACCGTGATTTTTATATATCTGACGCATTGTCATTCCGTGGTAGAATTTAATTGATTTTTCTCCGTTATTAAGTGTTATTATTACTTAACTTCGGTTTTATTTAGTTATTTAATAACCTTTTCGCCGCGTTATCTGTTTGTTGCATTTAGTTTTTGGTAAATTTTAGTTTGTTTGAGTTTATATTTTTCTCGGTGAAATTTTGTGGCATTAATCATTTTTTGAAGTTTAACGGGAAACTTATATAATTAAAATAAATAATTATTGGTGAATATGTGTAGTAGCTCCTGGTTAATTGGTTGATCCGCGGAAGCTCAGTCCACATTAATTTCGCAGGAGATAATAAACAAGGTAGAAGTTCTTGAAGTATCCAAAAATTAAAAGATATGAAATACATTAAAATTGTATGGAATAATTGCCAAATACAGGAAAAAAAGTAAAATAGTTTCATGTCAAAAATGCAGGCTATATGGGCATAACTTTAAAATATGCAATAATAAAAAAGATATAAGCAATAATTGCAAAAAGTGCAACGAACCTGATCATGACAACAATAACTGTAAAAATGGACCAAAATGCCTGCCATGTAGCGAATTGGGTGTAAATAACGATCACTTTGCAGGCCAAAAAGTTTGCATGGCTTATAAAAAATCTTTAGAAAAACAAACCAGAATAAGAAATATTTGACTAGATAACAAAAACGATAATACAAATAAACCTCAATAGATGTCATTCTGCCCATGACATAATCGATAAAACAATTAAAGACCAAGATTTTAATATTTTGCTAGTAAGTGAGCCAAATTCTTCAAGAACGAAAGGTGAATGGTATAAAGATCAAGTAAATGGGGATGTAGCAATTCTTTGTTCAGTTCAATCCAAAAACCTTCCTACTGCTTCCGGTAGTCCTTGCAAAGGTATTGTTTGGATTACAATATATAACATCACATTTATATCACGCTACGCTTCACTTAATGTAGACATTGATGAGTATGAAGCCTGGTTAGATATCCTAACTAATGCAATTCACAACTTAAAAAATCCCTTAGGCGACTTTAATTCTAAATCACCACTATGGGGTGAATCAAGACTGGATTTGAGAGGGGAGAAACTCATGGATGTAATAGCAAGCTTGGATCTTGAGGTTGCGAACCTAGGATCAACTCCAACTTTATCTAGAGTTAACTCAGATTCTATTATTGATTTAACAATTGTTAAAACAGTTTCGCTTAACAAAATCATTAATTGGAAAGTGGAAACAGATATTGATAGTTTTAGTGACGATCGCCAAATAACATTTTTCTTCAAAATTAATGACGTAATACAAAATCAAACTAAATTCGATAGTATTAAATGAAGGATCAACAAAATTAATAGTAAAGTTTTAAATGAAATGATATCAAATCAGAGCATAGCATCAGCAGACACTGACGTAATGGCAACTAATTTCGGAAAAACTTTTTAATGCATGTAATGTGGCAATCCCTAAAGTAAATTTAAATAGTAAAAAACCTGTTTATTGGTGGAACAATTAATTTCAGAAAAAAGACTTTTAGCAAATTCTGCAAGACGTAACTTGCAAAGGGCAAAAAGAAATGGTACGGATTGCAAAGAATTATGGGACGCAAGCATAAAAGCCAAAGTCGACCTCCAGAAGGAAATTTTTATTAGAAAAAATAAAAAGTAGAGAGATCTGTCCGATGAAATTGACAATGACATCTGGGGAATGCCTTATAAATTGGTCGTGGGAAAACTTGGTGCATCTCCTCCAAATGCCGATTCACTGGTTAAAGGTGGCGTAAAAACTATTATCGATATTTTATTTCCTCAAATAAATTTTGAGAGTTTTAATGGAAATTGGTAAGAAGGTTCAAATATAAATGAACTTTTCACTAATGAAGAATTTGCTGCAGTAATGTCCCTACCAATCCGCAAGGCTACTGGTCCAGGCAACATATCTAATGAAGCTTTCAAAATTACAATTAAAAATTCCCCTGATGCTGAACAAATGCTTAATCGAAGAAAAATTTCTTAAATTGTACGAAAAAGCAAAACTTGTATTTCTTCATAAATCGGGCAAATTCCTATTAGATCGGTAGTGCAAAATTCTGGAATAAATAATTTTGAACAGGGAAAAAAATTGCTTTAGAGGAATCGGGTTGTCTTTTGCAAAATCAATATGGTTTTTGCAGTGGTAGATCAAGTACTAACGAAATTTTAAAAGTCCGAAAAATTATGAGCTACGCAAACAGTGGTCCACTAAGAAAAAGGAAACATTGCTTAGCTCTGAGCTTAGACATTTAAAACGCGTTTAACTCTCTTCCATGGCCAATTGCTATTAGAGGTCTCTATGAAAAGGGTATGCTCTCGTACCTTATGAGATTTTTTGTTAGCTTTATAAGTGAGAGGGAACTAACTTGTTTTGGCGAGGGTGGCTATGAAATTAATACAAAGATGACAGTTGGTGTTCCATAGGGATCAGTTCTTGGACCATCTCTCTGAAACATAGCTTATGACGGGATTTTTAAATTAAATTTACCGGACGTTGTTGAAATTGTAGGATTCGCCGATGACATTCTTGTTACAAGTTGAGAGAAATCACTGAAGTCAGGGCAGCTGCCAGTCCAACGGTAAGGTTAATGTCCGACTGATTAACCTCAGTTGGCTTAACAGTAACCCCTGAGAAAACGAATGCTGCATGGTTAGGATTTAGAAGAGCAGGTAGAATTCCTAACGAAATAATTAATCTTTAAGGTGAGGAGATCGAAATTACGAAGTCAATTAAATATTTAAGTATAATTTTAGAAAAGAATCTATATTGCAGCCTTCAATTGCTATAAGCTGCAAATGGTGCCTCAAAAACATGCAAGGCAATCTGTCGTCTTTTAACAAACATCGGTGGTCCATCTCAACACAAACGAAAATTACTAATGAGCGTAGCGACCTCAAAATTACTATATGCAGCTCCATCATGGTCAGTTTATCTTAAATCATAAAGGAATATTTCAAGACTGGGAAAAGCTCTTAGACCAGCTGTTCTTAGAATTGCTAGAGCTTACAGAACAGTATCTACAACAGCAGTTGAAGTTCTTTCCTCGTCCGCTCCTCCAGACCTAAAATTAAATTATAGATCGAAATTATACAACCTAATAGCAAATGACCAAAACTTTAGCCAAAACATATTGCGAAGTCGAAATGATCTTAATCTGGCAATCTAGATGGGATATCAACTAAATGGTCATGGAGAAGACGCTTAATCCCAAACATATCTTCATGGATTAATCCAATTGATTATTTTTAACACAAATTTTGAGTGGCATGGGTGTTTTATTAAATACCTTAACAAAATTGGTAAATCAGTGAACGACTTGTGTGTTTATGTAATGGATGGTGCAGAACACTGCCTTTTTGAATGTGTTAAATTTAGCCTTAATCGTGAAGAACTTATTTCGGAACTTCCAAGAATCATTACACCAGAGAATCTCGTCGAAATTATGTTAGAAGATGAAAATTATTGGAAATGCGTGAGCACAGCATGCAAAAAAATATTATCTATAAAGAAGCTCTTTTAAAAGAGATCAATGAACCTGATGTAAATTTGAACTAAACAGGAAAATGGATTATTGGGTGAAGTATGCACCAGCGATACCACCAGTATTCCAAGAGGAAAGAGAGGAGGTTTAGTGGGTAGGGTCCCTTTTTAATAAGAGGAGTCTCACACACCCCTGTATTGAAGGGTCAGCGCGTAATGCATTCCTCCTCTCACAAAAAAAAGGCAAGCAAAACATCGTCTGTTTTTCTTTACAATTTCATGACGAGAGCGGGGTGAACAAGCGAGAAAAGACATTTACAAAGTATTAATCACTAGCGAATTGTGTATTTTGAGTTTCTCGTACAACCATGTACACTCGTTGACGTTCAGAAGTTTCAGCAGAAATTGTAGGTTTATACCTATCTGTGAAAGCGGGATTATTTACAACAAGATCAGAAACCTTACATTATTTACGACGAAAGTCAATCAAACTTGGAAAAAGAGGAAATTTCTTATTATCAATATATCGAGTTTTGAAAACCTTGTGAGTACGATTATCTAGGAGACGAAGCGAAATTTCTACTAAAATATAATCTGCCAGATCATCAATCTGCAAAGCTTTGAGGGAAGTTACATTGGCCTTAAGGATATCAACTAATCATCTAACTCCACGAGGTGTATCTGATTTTAATAGATTTAATTTTAAAATCCCCGACAGGTAGTGGTTAGCAATGTGTTGAGGATTTTTTATAAAGTTTAGTTAAAGTATGGTAGGTGGTTTCATAATTTTCTGGTGAAAAAACAACGGTTTGAATTCGACGTAATGCACTACCTTTCACATAACTTAATAAAAAAGAGAACTTTTTAATATCCTTTAAATCGGTGTTTGATTTAAATTGTCATATAATGCAATAAGGGACGAAAACTTTTCATAAGTGCCGTCAAACTTCGGAATGTTCATTTCTGGGGTTAATTCTCCAAGCCAATATTTTGTAATATAATGCATACAACAAAAATTCATCAAATTCTTTTAGAAGGCCACTTAATTCTTGCTGAACTGTAGCCATCTGACTGGCAAGAATACATATTTTTTTTAGAAGCAAGGAGGGTATTAATTCATAACATATTTGCAGTTTCGTCCACAAACGCTCTTTCTTTTTATTAAGAAATGCGAAACGTTCAACATCTTTGACGTTCACTGTGGGAGTTTCCTTCCCCTTTTGCGACATTGTATACAATGTGCAAAACAAAAGATAGGAAACAGCTGATCGGTGGAGCGCAGGAAGGACGTGACAATGCGAGAGCGGCGAAGTGAGCGTGAGCACGGCTTGAGGAAAGTTCCGAACGCGCACACGTTTTCACGCAACGGGTAATAGGAGAAATGCGAGAACAGATATTGATGCAAAAACCCAACTTTTTTTGTTTGAATGAATTGTTTGAACACGAACTGATTTTGAATAAAATTAATTCCCAATTAATTAATATTACGGCATTCCCTTAGAAATACAAAATCGATGAGAGAAATAGGAATGAACTAAATTCAACGCGTCAATTTAATAATTACACAATCAATATGTGTTTCTTAACGAAACTTAATCTTAAAATTAACAAAGAAATATGACAAATTGCGTAATTTAAAGCGAACCATCTGGAGCTTTCGAATATCCGGTTCAAAGTGTGATGTAATTAGTTCTTCATTTACTATTATAATTAGTGTTTAATAAATATACTCATAATGTTACTTTTATGAAATGTAATAGTAAACAGGTATTGACGCAGTAATGAACATTCCTTGGGGGAATGCTGAGTTTGTCAATACATTATTCCCATGAACTCGCGATAACGACCTAATGCAAGGATATATACTTGCATCAGACTCTTGCCCTAGAAATAGTTAGTATATAAGACATTTTGTATTAGATTACGAAATAGACTAAGATAGACCAAGACAAACCGTGTATATGTACATATAGTTGTAATTATACTATCTATAATAAACTATTACTCGTTTGTTTATACAATTGATGCCCAATCTGAGCCTAAGCCTTACCACTGGAAGACTCACCAACCGACCCCTGCATATCACAGAAGGACCAATTTATGTGTGAGCAAAATTCTTGGACGGTATATTCTTAAACTTAATTTGCCCTAATGGGGGTGATCTACGGCGCTCGGTGGTAAATATGTCGAGGTGCAAGGGAAATCAGAAAAGTAAAACTCATCGTTAGTTCAAAGAAGCACTAAAACACGTGGGCTCCCGGGAGTGATGCACTATACAAAGGCCGGCGGCAATACGAAATAATTACTGTATATCGATCACTATGATCACTATGCGGTTTCGACGACAACAATACGAATACTTGTGGCGCTTCCTCTCCGTCTTGTGAGTTTTTCGGGATAGGAGTAAAAAAAGCGGACAGGCGCGGTATCATTTATTTCACACATGTTCCACTCAATATTGGCGCGCCCTTTCACGATTTGAATTTAGCACCGAACAATGGTCACTACTTTCAGCGTTGTGTTAGCTAATAATTCTGGAGAGAATAAATATTACTTACTAAAGAGTGATATTTTGTTCATTTGAAAAATAATTTAGTTCTTTAGTTGTAACAAATTGAATTTAAATAAACTTTCATTGGACTTTTTTTAAACCCACTATTTATATATTTCCTTTCAAAATCAGTACAAGTTAGTGCTTCGGTTTTTTTGATATTTATAAAAGGTAAATGAATTTATTATAGTCTCTGCTTTTATGTACACATATTTTAGAGCAAAGCAAGAATTTCTTGATAATAATAATAATAATAATAGACTCTATTATACAACAGACAAAATTTGTCCAATTACAGTACAATTATACAAAATAACAATAAGAAGCAACCAAGAAGTTCATTCAAAAAAATCAATACCTTCCGCAGTTTTACACATGATATGGACGTACCAGCGTTGTAGAATATTTGTGCTGGATCTGGGCAAGGCGAAAGTTCAAGCATATCTAGATCCTAGACGAGGTACATACAACCGAATTTTATCAAATAAAAAGCTGGAATCAATTTCATTATAATTTTCTTACAAAATTACTACAAAAGAAATCTCGACTCTTAGCGATACAAACCAACTTGTGCTGTAGAAGTAAATCAGCCTGACTGCAGCCTCTTTCAGGATACACTCCATCCAGTTTAAAAGATAAAAAAAAAATAAAAATCGTCTTTCAATACGCTCAATAGGCATATTCTAAGAAGTATATATAGGGTACCAGATTTGAGATGCATACTCTAGTTTAGTCCTTACGAATGTACAATAAAAACAAATCTAAGTGACTTAGACCACTTTAAACATACATCATTTAAAAAAATTCAAAATTACCAACTTTGTCCAATAAGAGGGAATGATAATTACAATAATAAATAAATATTTTGTGAAAGAAAGTGTTACCATTATTTCCTGTGTAATTATCCAATATATCTTCACGTAACTCTCAAATCCACGTTTCTAAGACGGAGTGATTTGCACTGTCAAAGGCACGAGCAAAATCAGTATAGATAACATCAACTCTACCTCTTTTATCCAATATTTTTGATATATATTGGGTAAAGCATGTTAAGTTTGTAATTGTAGAGCGGTCGGGCAAAAATCTATGTTGGGAGGGTTAAATTTTAGACTCCATTATACAAAGTAGAACAAATTTTGATTTCAAAAAGCAAAGTTGCATAAAATTGAGAGCTGCCTATGGTTATGAATAAGATATTTATGGCCTTTCTTCAAAATAGGATTGATACTTGTTCGTTTAAATTTATCTGGAAAAATTATAAAAATAAATTAAAAACCAAAAATCTCTCACCAGAACAAAAATTGGATTTTAAAGAAGACATTATTTCTATTAACTCATCCTCATCTGTAGGCGGAATAGCGTAAGGTAGAAAATTAACCGAATGATTATGTCATGGTAACGTTACGTTAATGAAAGATTCAGAGAAATTTGAAGCAAAGGCATTAACAATTTCGTGGGGATTATTAAATTCAGAATTATCATTGTGCATTTTACCTGGAATTCTTGTAGTTCTCTTTAATCAGTTTAATCGATTCAAATAAGACTAGAGTTGAGAAGGATTTGATTTAATATATTGCTGAATATTACTCTAATTAAAGATTTAACTTGTCTCCGCACACGCCTATACTCATCGAGGTAGAAGAGGTTTTTCGTTTTATTCCATCTACGTCGGTAATGCTATTTTAGTTGTATTTTTTTTAATTTCACATGTGAACCATTCCGGATATATCGATAAAACAGGTTTATGCTTAGGCACATGCAAATCAATAATATCATACAAAATATTGTAGAAGTAATCTACTGCAATATTTACATCATTTATTTGAGACAGCATTGACCAATCAATGTCAAAAAGGGCTTTATACAGAGATATAAAGTCAACCAAATTAAGCATTTTACTAAACATAGATTTTTTTACTAGAAAAATTAATTTTATTATTTTGTGGGAAAACCGTAAAAGATATCAAATATTAATAGAAGACAAAAAAGTTTTAGAATTGAACATTCTTTCAAATAGTGCTTTTCTACTGTTTATTAGATGCACCAATAAAAAAATAATTTAGTTTTTAAGTGGTGGTACTACTGTTTTTTATACTTCTTGTTAACCAATAGCAGCCATAACAATTGAAATGACCATAGTATATTAGTTATTAATAATAAATTTCATTCAAATTGAATGAAGCATTCAATTGTTATATAAAAAAGAAATAAAAAATTTTGTAACTTTTGAAGACAAATTCCAACTTAACCGTAAATTTTTGGATATAGATAAGTTGTGTTAAATTATCATATTTTAACCCCTGGAATCTAAGCTCCAGTGATTTCCCCATATTAACGGGGCACCCTGTATATATTTTTTTCTAAACTCCAGTTTATATTTAATTCGCCCGGGTATAACACCTCCCCTCCGAAGGAATACACCTTGTCGTGGTGGAGGGGCTCAAAATTCAATCCACAATGAACTCAACTTGAGGGAGCGGATTGTCTTTTGCTAAGAGATTCCGGGGCTCATCACAATCTTGCAGTGGGAGCTCCCCTTCACTAGAGTCACTTTCGATTTCGCTATGAACTATCGTCCTCCCTTGGACAAACTCTTCGGCCACTCTCGGTCTTTTTTCGGCCCCTGAATCTATTAGGTTTCGAGGGATAGGGGGCCAAAAACTCTTTCATTTACCCGCAGTCTGACATATCGGGCTTATCGCCGTTGACTGTGGTCAAGTCTCGCGGGCGGCGTAAGTCTAGGGGATCTTGGCTTGACCGCCTGGATCAAGGTGGAAAGGAAACCACTGGAAAAAAATACCTCAATCCAAGGCGGAACAGCATGGCCGAGGGATGCGTGGCTAAGGAGCAGCTTAGTCTCTACACTGCGGACTCTGGGGCACCTGGCGCACCCTAGTTTAAATAGCCTTGCCACGGTACGCCGGCTCTGCCGTGGTCGACATCCATTCCGAGCTCATCGTGGGAATAAAAATGGATTTCAAGACACAAACACAAACCAACAATCGAGGGACGGAGGAGCAGAGTAAAGCAGAGAGCCCCGAAGAAGAAAAGAGGAGGCAGACGAAGAATCTATTCTTCAAGGGAGGGCAGCAAAGGGCGGCAGCCCGCGCACAGGGGACCGCGAGCGAAACGGTCGGCACACAGGCCGGCGGAAACAACGGCCAGCTCGCGAAACTAATGTCGATCGAGCGTTGCGTAGCGGAAGCAGCAACGTTCATAGACGATAATAGAAATGTACATGGACCCATAAAGAAGGCAGTCAAGAAGATTCAGAAGGAACTCCGCGAGCTCAAATCGCTGCTTGAGCAGGCGAACGAACACGCTGAAGCTGCACCAGCGAAGGCGGACCAGGCCACGCAGGCGGAACGCCCGGAAGCAAGGGATGCCTGTACCAGCACCCCACAGGAATGGCAGGAAAACTACGGGAACATCTGTAAAAGGGAGTGCCAGCAGATACTTGCCAGCCACGACGGCAAGTATACCGCCATCAGAGAAGAGAAGGGGGACATCCTGAAGGAAAAGAAGAACTACGCACTGGCCTATAGCGTCGCGGCCTCCTTCAAAACAGAAAATGGGCTGGCCAAGAGGGTGGCGGAAAGATACGGCGGCACAGAAGCGATCCGCGGGCAAGGGGCACGACCTGGAGAGGTCGTCACCCAGACCGTCCGCAATAGCACCATGGTGGGGGACGCAGTGGTGGCTGAGGCGACACAGAGGATCTTCCACCTGGTAAACAGGGAAGATAACCGTGACACGGCGGAACTAGGCACTTGGCACAGGTGCCTAAAAGCTCTCATTAAGGAGGTTACAGCCCACGGAGTAACCAAGCTCAAAATCCCGCAGCTGGGCACAGGAAAGGACCAGATAGACTGGAGCACCATGAAAGTGCTCATCGAGATGGGATTCCGCGACACCAACGTGGAAGTAGTTGTCCTCACAGGAGAAGGGACAACAGCACGATCGGTTCAGAAGGCAAAGGAATCGGCGCCCGAATGGACCGAGGTCGGGAAGAGGAGGACCAAGGAAACGTCCAAACCCGCCGCTTACCCAAGCAACAACGGGCCGCAGAGAAGGGCAATGGGAGAGGTAATACTCGTTAAAACCGGCGAAAGATCCTACGCGGACACCCTGAAAGACCTGAAACGGAAGATCGACATCCAGGCGCTGGGAACTAAGGTAGACCGCATGATTGAAACGAAACGGGGGGACGTGCTCGTCCGGCTGAAGAAAGGCGAATCGGGTGGGGATAAGCTCACAGAGGCCATCGAGCAGGCACTGGGCCAGGGAAGCGCCACCCTCAAAAAAGAAAGGGCAACCCTCACCATCCGCGACCTGGACAGCCAAACCACGGTGGAGGAGGTGACAGCAGCTCTGCACCAGCTCCTCGGAGCGGACACGGAAGCAGAAGTAAGACCACTCAGGCCAGCGCACGGAGGAACGCAGGTAGCCACGGTGATCACCACACCGGCGCTGGCAAAGAAGCTTGCAGAGGCCAAGGAGATAAGGGTGGGCTGGACCGACGCACGCATCAGGGAGAGATACGACCTTGACACGTGCTTCAGATGCTGGGGATTTGGCCACCGCAGAATAAACTGCAACGGCACGGACAGAAGCAAGCTTTGCAGAAACTGCGGAGAAGGCGGCCACCAGGCAGCAGTGTGCAAGGAGAGGCCAAAGTGTCCCCTCTGCAAGAACGAAGGACATAGGGCAGGATCAGCCCAATGCGGTACCTTTAAGAGCTGCCTCAACCAAGTGGCCAAAAAGACCAGGGGAGCGGCGGGCATTGCTGGAAGGACAGAAGCGGCGCAGCGGGAGAAAACCCCAGAATGCCAGCAGAAGTAAGAATAATACAGCTCAACGCAAATCGGAGCAGAGCAGCCCACGATTTGCTGGAGGAGACAGCCAAAGACAGCGGAGCGGACATCATCCTCCTCAGCGAACCAAACAACGCGCGACTGGACGGGAGCTGGATGACGGATGCACCGGACGGCGACGCAGCGATTCAGATGCGGGGAAATATGACGCAACAAGCGTGCGGCTGGGGCACACCCGCCAGAGGAATAGTGTGGGTAGCAGTAGCTGACACAGCATACTACAGCTGCTACATATCCCCAAACAGCGGGCGAGCTGCATACAATGCCTGGCTGCAGGAGCTGGAGGACAGCTTACGCCGACAGCGGGGACACGTGATCGTGGGGGGAGACCTGAACGCAAAGGCGACAGCATGGGGGTCACAAGCACGGACGATAGAGGACGAAGCGTACTAAACATGGCTGCATCCCTAGACCTACACGTGGCAAACACAGGAAACGCACCAACGTTCGAAAGAGGTAGGGCGACATCCATAATTGATATCACCCTGGTGTCAGCGCGCCTCGTGCCACTCATCCACGGCTGGCAGGTGCACAGAGAAGCTGAATCGCTCAATGACCATAACTACATAACGATGGCGATCAGGGACCCTCACGATACTACCACACGCGCAGCCGCAGAACGCTGGTCGATTGGGCGGATGGACCGCGAAAAACTGACGACGAGAATGGCACTACTTCAACTGCCAGATGGGTTGGGGGCGGAAACGACGGCTGACGCCATAATGAGTCACGTCCAAGCAGCCTGCGAGGAAGACATCCCGAAGAAGAGACCATGCCAGCGGAAGGCAAGCCACTGGTGGTGCGAAAGCGTGGCCACCGCCAGAGCTGAAGCTAACAGAGTAGGACGACAGGTGAGCAGGGCCAGGAGAAGGGATGATCCTCTGGAAGATCTACTGGAGCAGTGGAACGCACCCAAGAAGGCACTTCGCAGAGAGATCCTTCGCAGCAAGGAACGCTGCTGGAAGGAACTCTGCGAAGAAGAGGACCAAGCAGCCAGGGCCGGAGATGATGGTCCCAGGCGGAACAGCAGCGGTGGTCGGCGCACTCTTCCCCACGCGCAGAAACGCAGCGCTTAGGAGGCCTAGAAGGGAGACAGAGCCAGACGAAGCAGTCCCATTCACAACCGAAGAGCTACTGGAAGCAGTGAACAGGCTGCCAAAACGGAAGGCCCCGGGACCCGACGGCATACCGGGCGAAGCCATCCAAGTCGCCCTGGGAGCAATTCCGGACAGAATCACGGAATGCTTCAACAGATGCATGCGCGAGGGGGTCTTCCCAAGACGCTGGAAGCGGGCCAGGCTGGCCCTCATCCCTAAACCAGGCAAACCACCCCAGAACCCACAGGCCTGGAGACCCATCTGCCTCCTTGACACAGCTGGCAAGGTCCTGGAAAGGCTGCTGACCGAGAGGGTGACAGAACACATCCAAAGATCCGGTGGACCAAGGCAATACGGCTTCAGGAAGGGACGGTCAACCACAGATGCCATCATGGCCGTACAAGAAATAGCGGCGAGAGCAAACTCCGGGCCGCTGAGGAAAAGGAGACACTGCGTGATGGTGGCGGTGGACGTACGCAATGCGTTCAACACCTTGCCCTGGCCAGCGGTCCTTAATGCAATGGAAGAGCGAGGTTTCCCACACTACCTCACGAGCATGATGCAGGCCTACCTCAGCGACAGGAGCCTCTCCTATGAGAAGGAAGGACGGGAGGTGGAAGTCCAAATAACACAAGGGGTACCACAAGGGTCCGTACTGGGCCCAACACTCTGGAACTTAGTGTACGATGGAGTTCTACGGATAGGCCTCCCAGGAGATGCTACACTGATTGCGTTCGCCGATGACCTTGCACTAGTCGTAAGCAGCGAGTCAATGGACACCCTCAAATACACCACCAACGAGGCCGCTGAGAGGGTCATCCAGTGGCTAGAGGAGACTGGGCTAGAAGCAGCTCCAGAAAAAATGGCAGCGGCGTGGCTGTCCACCAAACGATCGGGCAGCGAACCGCGGGAGAGGATCGTAATCAGGGACCAGGAGGTGATGATTGAGAAGAGAATAAGATACCTGGGAGTGGCAGCTGAGGCGGCGACGAGAACGGAGGCAGCGGTGGCACGACTAATGCCCAACATCGGCGGCCCGGGGGAGAGGCGACGCAGACTGCTGGCAACCGTCGCAAGAGCCAAACTGATGTACGCGGCTCCGGCGTGGGTCAAATGCTGCGATGTGGCCAGGAACATGTTGCGGCTGAGAAGAGCGCAAAGAACAGGAGCGATCCGCATCACACGGTCATACCGGACTGTCTCTACAGACGCGGTCGAGGTTCTGTCTGGAACAATACCAGCAGACTTGGCGTTACAAGAACGAGCAGAGGTGCACGGCGCTAAGTTAAGGGGGTTGATGACCAAGGGCGAAGCTAAGCGCAGAGCGAGGGAGACTGCGATGAGGGCGTAACAGGAGAGATGGGACGACGGAACAAAAGGAGCCTGGACCAGAAAGCTAATACCACAGGTGAGGCCCTGGGTGGAGAGGAAGCACGGGCAGACAAGCCACTTTCTGACCCAAATGCTGACTGGGCACGGGTGCTTCGGAAGTTACTTGCATAAGATCAGGAAGGCGGAGAGCAGTAACTGTCAATACTGCGAGACAACGGTTGATGATGCGAACCACACGCTGACGTACTGCCCCAGATGGGCAGAAGACAGACGGAAACTGGGAGTGGTGCTGGGGGAAGCACCGACAGAAGACAATTTGGTCGACCACATGCTAAACAGCGAGGAGAAGTGGGGAGCCGTGAAGGAGTTTGCTGAGGCGGTTCTCAGAAGGAAGGACGTGGACACAGAAGAAATGAGAAGACGAGTAAGACGGGGGGAAGTGGAGACTGAGGAGAAGGAGGAGGCAGGGTAGACAGCCTGGCCGACTGTGATAAGGAGATGCTGCTGAAGAATGTCGAGAGACGGTGCCGGCAGTACCTCGACGAGAAGAAGGGGAGGGTTTTTAGTGGGTAGACGGTAGAGAACAAACTACCGGGAGTCCCACACTACCTATTATTGAGGACAATGATAGGTGCTCATAAAGAATTTTCCCTCCTCTACCAAAAAAAAAAAAGGTATAACACCTAATTAATGACATTTCAGCAAAATTTTAGATTTCTAGTAAATAAAAGGCATTTAGTTTTAAGAGAAAGAAGTCTTTGATTATCCTCTTAAATATTATAACATCAGTTTACAAAACAAAAAGTATGTTTTTTTTTCATATAGTAAACATTATGTTTCCTATATTCGATTTAGAAAAGGTCAATCTATGTTCTGCAATATAATTGGTCTGCTGCTTTCTTTAGACCCGCCAGCCTCACACGACCCATCCCACTAACGAGAGCCCGAAGAATGCCAAACTAACTTTCTAATTACTAATAAAATTGATTACCTAGTATAAATTACTAATGGGAAATGCAGTTTTCTACATTTTAACTTCAAGGGTAAAGTTAAGTAACTATAATAACAGGTGTCCCTCTTTTCTGCAGATTGCCATGTAATATTTGAGCCTAAAGATATTACTATTTCTTGCAATCCTATATCTAATTGTGCTTTACCTTGGAACGGATTTTTTACGGCTCCGTCTGCTGGGGCCTTATCTGACTGACCGTGTTCTCGGGCAGAAATTTAGTTTTTGGCGTTGCTTCGGCGACCTCTTGCGGAACTATTATGCTCTGTATTATCAACAATTTGTTAAGGGATTTTATTTGTTCTTGCAGGAACGATACGTTTTCCTGGAGTTCTTGAATGATTATATCCTTCGATTTTAGTTGATATTGTAAAAATGTCAACTCAGTAACTGAATTCTGTTCAATAATGGTCTCACTGCTTGTAAACGATGAGTCGAGGTCATCTCCATTGTCGCGATCACTGTCACGTTAGCCGTCTTGTGTATCTGAACAAAAGATTATTATCTCCTTGTTTACCGGAATCACATTTTTCAGATATTTAATACATCGGGGTGCAGAGTCACTCCACATTTCATACACTTTAGTCCACTCTGGGGCACTATGCGACACCACTTGCACTTTTCGGTGGGAGCCTTTGCTCGTACGTCTGTCTTGATATTACATATAATATATCAAGTTCATTTTTGCACTTTGATATTTCCTCTGTATTTGTAATTTTTGCATATTTTCTATTTGTGGAAGATACAATTTCAGGAAAATATTTTTCAAATTCAATATTTAAAAACTTTCTAAATAAGTTCCATTGTTCAGTTACGTTTGAATTGATTCTGTTACAAAAACACAGTTTCAATTTAAAAATTTAATTGCTTCTCTAAATTTGTTTAAATTAGTTTCATTAAATACTCTTTTTAGAATTATGTTGGTCTTGTTTTCTTTTTTTAGGGTATTTTTAAGTTTTTGACCCAAATGGTCCAATACATGCATATTAACGGTATTACCTTCGCAAGTGTCAGTATTATTTACAAATATATTATCTATGCATGTTTGGGAGCTGTGTGTAATCCTCGTTGGTTCATTAAACATTTTATGGAAATCGTAGCTATTATAGAGATGAATTGTGTTTAGCTTGTGGGGACTATTAACATTAAAATTAATATTAAAATCGCCTGCAATGCATGCTATTTATTTTCATTACTTATTAATTCTTAGAGTAGTTCAAGTTAAAAAAATCGTCACCCCCAGAATTGGGCGGTTTATATAACACTACAACTATGAAATTATTTACAGTATATAGAACATTTGCGGCAGTGCATTAAAAAATAAATGGCTTACTAATATTAGTTATACTCCGTATTTCGTGACATTCCAGTCCTTGTTTGGTGTAAATGGCGACATCTCCGTGTTGATTGTATTTCCAACAGTAGGCTGAAGAGAGCATGAAATGTTTAACTACTATTGATTCCAATTGCTCTTAATTTTTCCAATATTCGGTTATGTATATTACATCTCAGTTCAGTTCGTTTAATTCTTTTCTTAAAATATCTGAGAAATTTTCAATCGATCGACACACTGATTGATAAATGTTAATTTGATGTTTGTTGGCTTGACGAATGATGTTGGGTTTGCCTTTTCTTTATGTAGAATAAAAAACTATCAATATATATGTTCTTTGGCCTTAGTTCTGGATTTAATAATTCATTTGTTTTTGCCGCAGAAACCGATATTTTAAATGAGGAATATTCTTCTAGTTGCTTTGACTCCAATTTGTACATTTGATGTTTTCAAAATTTTTGTTTTTTAGATAATTAGTTAATTTCTCTTCGTTAAGTTCAGGATCGAGGACGTGGAATTGTGAGTATGGGATAAAACTTTTATTCTCACTTACATGTTCACTTGTTTGTGCCGTGAATTTTGTTCTTGCGTTTTCTTCTATTCCTTTTGATTTTCCATCCTTTTACTGCATTTTCTTTCATTTCCGAAAGTGTATTATTTTCTGGCTTTTCTGCCGCTGTTTCTGTGTGTTTCTTGGATTCTGAGTGTTTTTTGTTGCCTTATCCTTTTTTGATATTTGAGTTTTTTAGCAACTTCAATCACTTTATTTGTTTGGCTCACTTCTTCATTTTTTCTCACATTTAAATTTTTGATGGATATTTTTAAGTCACTTACTTTACTTTTTAATTTACTAATTTCACTATTTAATTGTTTAGTGTGATATTCTACCGATTTACTCCACTCTTTAAAAATTCAAATACATCTTAAATTTTCGAACGCAGCTCAGGCCCCATTTCGTAATTTGAATTTTATGATTTTACCGAAGGTTTGAGGAGCACGTCTGTCCTCGTGGAGGGTACAACTACTCTTTCTGTTTTACTGGGTGTAACATCGGTTGTATCATCGGCATACATAAAAGTATATCTTTTAAGAATGTACTCAGGGAGATCGTTCACGTAAATTAGGAAAAACAGTGGTCCTAGAGTACTACCATGAGGCGTACCTATATTCACATTGAATTGTTTAGAAGTTCACTATTGTATGTGATTGATACTTTCCTATTACGTAAGAACGATTTCATCCAGTTATTGTAGTCTAATTTCTATAGAGTCTAACTTGAATAACAAAATATGAATATCAATTACATCAAACCCCTTGGTTAGATCAAATAGAATTCTGTAAATATAGCATCAAGTTTATTAGCATTATTAGCATCAAGTTTATCGTAAAGAAGTAGATGCGATTTCTGTTGAATGGTATGTTCTGAAGTCGTGCTGATTGGCAAAATGGACATTGTTGAACTCCTGAGCAGTCTTCTCTAGTATTTTGGAGAAACTTTGCCATTTTTTAATAATGTCGGGCATCTACAAGTGAAATCAGCACACTTTTTCATTAGTTTAATGGGAATTATTGTCCCATCCAACTGATCAGTTTTTCAAGTTGTGAATAATATCAAGTATTTCAATATTAGCAGGATCAAAGAATATTGATTACGCAGACCTTGGTGATAAGGTACAGATACCTGGTGGTGAATTAGATAGAGAACTATTTAACTGATTTATGGTATCAACAATACTAGATCCAAATTCATTTGTTATGATTTTATCATTAACCATTATTTACAAGATGTAGTCAGGCCTCACACGCCGATTGGATTTGTAAGAGTTGGAATTAACAATTTGCCTTTGTTGCCTTTGATTTATTCACACCATTCTCGATGAGCTTTGAATTATGTGCCATTTTTTTAGCTCAGTAGACTTACTCAGAGACTTTTTTCGTTTGATTTAATTCTTCTAGATGTGTATTATTGGTGGAAGTCCTTAACTTCTAAGTATTTGATGCGTAAGTGTTCAGAGAATTCAATTTTGGTTATAGTATTTATGAGACGGCATTTAACTGGACAAACGACATGGCAGCATCAACTGAAATGCTTCCAGAATACATCATAACATTAATTCATATCAGAACGCTCGTTATTATCAAGAGAATTCTTCCAAAATAAAACCCGGAATTCATTGATTATGTTATTAAAATATGTACCGGAACGATATATTTATTATCATTTTTGATGTTGTTAGCTAAAAAAAGAATAAATTTGATCGTATGAGCTACGTAATCTGAGACAGCGGCATAAAAATTAGCAATCGTGCTAGGACTGTTAGAGAATCATAGCTTCGAGGTTGGGTGCCGCGATTACGCCATACAAGCGATTGATTGATCATATATGTCAATGTTAAGATCTTCACAGATATAAATATGTTTAAACGCATTTCGTACATTGTATAAGAGAGCATGGAAATTAAAAATTATTCAAAGTTGCTTCGTATTGGGGCCTGTATACTCCACAATACACGCGTCTTTTATTGAGAGGCCACATTCCAGGCATTTTTCAAAGGAATCATTTCATTTATGCTGTTGAAGAATGCCTAAAATATTGTGGCCTCTTAATTGAAAAATTAATTGAATCTTCTGGCTATCTCTTCCTTGATAAATTATTGCAGAACCACCTTGTATGTACATCCCTCTGAAAAAAACGTCTATTAGACAATATTTATTTAACTTTAAATTTGCATAGTGATCACTGCTAATTTTATTAAGCAGGGATTGTACGTTAAGGGGAAGTATTTTTAAAGTTTTGCCTTCGGATCGCCCATTCAGAATTAAATACTTGGAATTGTAGTACCTCTGGACCAGATGTTGGAGTCGTAGACCTTGCTTACGTTTTCTATTGGGAAAGATATTTTGAAACAGCATGATCTTTCGTCCCTGATCGTCGTACTGATTGTCTATTAGTGATGTTAACTTCAAGAATTCCAGTAAATTTTCGCAAGTTGTGGTAGGATGAATAAGAAAACCACGTTCAGAGATGGCTGTCACGCTGTTAACATCCGTGTTTGAACCAAAAACTAGCCTGGTTCTTTGATTATGTTCATGCGGTTGCCTAATTCCTGATGCCTTGGATTCTCGATTCTCCTTTGATCGTTTGGGTAAGTAGTCAGTTTATCGTTGTGACCTGCTTTCGGCAACTCTTTGTCGATAGGCAGAGTCGTGGGTATGAGATTTAAAAAAATAAAAATGTTGAGCGCCACTTGGTTTTCAAAAATTCTTTAAAGTTACTTCTCCTCTCTAAACCAAGAAACTTAAGGAGGAAAAACAAAGGTAGAAAAATAATTAATTAAAAGAAAGTTTAAATCATATGCAAAAATTAATTAAAAAAATGAAAAAAATATACAATGCATTTATTACTATATAAAAAAAAATTAAATAATAATTGATCAACATACGAACACTCAATAACATACAAATATCAAAATCGCTTTTAAAAAGAATAATAACTAAATTTCAATTTAATCAAACAACTAAAAATGTGCGAAACAATCGTTAAAAAAACATATCCCCATCTAAATAAAAATAAGAAAATCGTAACGAAAAAATAATCCCTCTTTCCTGAATTTCCACCACAAATACTTATTCTAATTAATTTAATTAATGCAATTAGTTTATAAAAATTGCTTCTTCTACTTTAAATAATTGACAACCATTAAAGTAGGAATATAAAATTACCTATCGATCAATTATTGCAACTCAAATTTCTAAGTATTAAATAAATCTGAATGATTTCCTTTTCTTAAGCACTGATCAAATAAATGATTTTATAATTAAATTAAAAATCTACAGTTTTTTTATCGTTCACTTATCTGGAATTTCTTGCTAATTCTTCCGGTTTAATACACCATCTCCTGTCACCAGGATCAGCAAAAGATTATTCGATCCTTCCAGAAGTCCGTTCACGCAATCCTTCGAAAGATTCTTCGAAATCGCCGTGGCAAAAAATTTGACTTCGGATTACACTTCGTAAATCGCCAAAAATTCCAAAAGAATGGGCTCAAATGGATTTTTAAATTTTTAACAAAAATTTAACCCAAATAACAAGGCCTAAAAATTTTAAATTTTAGTAAACGAGCCGGAATTAATTATTATTAAAACAGAAAAACAAAACGAACAAGCTGGTAAAATGTAGATAACAAAATCGCAAAGAGAAAAAAATCTACAAATTTCTACAAAATAGGGAAAATATGGAGATTTACCTTAAGATGTAGTTTGGCCTCGCTTAATATTAAATTTGGATTTATTTGGTTGTCAAAATCATGGAGATTCTTTCGGATTTCTTTCTTAACACAATGGTACACAGCACGTGTTTTTCCAAACTTCTTTTAACAACCTCATGAGCACACAGCTCGACAATTACTGTCTCGGAAATTTTCTGAATTTTTATTTCCCCCAGAAATACTTAAGCGAGTGCCCTCTATTCAAACTAATTCAAAAAAATGACAATTTCGAATTAACGAAAATAAAGCCGCAGCCACACAGCATTATTGTGGTCACAATAATATGTTAATAAACTGCCACACGGGAAGTAAAAATTGTTATCAGATGTCGAAAATATAAATTACAATGATCCCTCTCACGAGCGAAATATCACCGTAAATGATAAATATTAAATATTAAAATGGAAGATGCTCAAATTATAATCAACAAAAATACCGACGCGTGATTCCTCCTTAACACGTTGAACGCCGCGTCAGCCATAAACGTCTGACGGCTATGTTTCCGCTGGGGCCCCGTCGCCCATAAACGACTGACACTTTTGTTCGTGTAATTCAAAGAAGATTTTGGTACTAGTTTATAGTACTATTAGTTATAATACAATTTGATGAATATTTGAGGTAAAGTAATAATTTATTTAATATAATTTTACAAACAAAGGAGAATAACACTTTAACACGTTAAACGCCACAAAAAAGGATGAGTGACGGTTATGTTTCCGCTGGCGACCCATCATCCACAAGTGGGTGATACTTTTCTTTGTGTAATTAAAACAATGTTTTGCTGGTAGCTTATAGTAATATTATTTGTAATAACATTTATCGCATTTCCTTCTTCGCCCTTTATGAGGCGCATTGTATACTTCTTCTAACCAATTTCAACTAAAAGAAAAAACTTACAAGGTTTCTATGAACAAAATCAACTTTTATTCAACAAACTCAATTTACCCAATAATTTTTGGGTTCCCAAAACTTCTCTTCTCTTTTCATACGCATAACTGCATTTAAGACGTTTTATAAACTAAACTGTACAACAAATTATTTTTTAATTAATTTCGGTAAAAACATTTTAGCAAAAACTTAACACGTTGAACGCCCAGCGTGACACGGTGGAGTTTAAGCAACGCGTTGCTTAAACACGATATCGCAGATTTGGGCCCCGGGAGAAACTTCACCGAGTCACGCTGGGCGTTCAACGTGTTAAGGTGACCTGTGGTTGACCTTTTTCGAACAACCGCAATTGAATTGAACACACTAAACATTGAGGATTCGTTACGCCCTTATGGATGCCCAATCGCATAATAGCCGGTGAATAAATGATGTGAATTGCAAAATAAATGTTATTAACTTAAAATATATAATTTCTATTTATTTTTATCTTGGTGTTAATTGGGTCGCCTATGTTAAATCGTTCTCTTTGAATTTATTAAATTTTCCTAAATTATATATCTTGAAATCTTTTAGTCTAACAATTAAGAGGTGGCGAAACGTGAACGTTACATCGTACATCAGGTGTCGAGGGAAAATAATTAATGGTTTGAGTATTATTACAGATTTCTGTAGTGTTCAATTCTTTACAGGAATATTTTTTATTGTTGATTTCTTCAGTGTCCAATTCTTTGCAGGAATCTTTTGTTGATTTTTATATCTATTGTTTTGATTTTGATTTTCTAACTTGATAATTATGTTTACTTTAGTAAATCAATAATAGCCACTTGATCGGCAATCCGGGTATTAAATTGTTGCACTAGCGTGTTAGTTATTAGTAGTAGCCTAACCGTCACCCAAGACGGACGTGATCTCTCTCAAGGTATCATAAAACTGGCCATAAAATGGCTCCTGACCTACGGTCAAAAAGCGAAGACATAATTTCGTTTCTGAAAAGTGCAGAGTTTGAAAGTATTTTGAACAAGGCTTTGAAAAACCAAACCAAAATACTTTATAGTGAGATCAGGGAGTTAAAAATGAGATTAGCGAATTAAAATAATATATAATAAATATATGAAACAACGAGTGTAAGCAAAAAACATAAAAGCAAACCCGTCAATAAAACAAATGACACAACACCAAAAAAAGACGAAACCGTACAACATAAGGAAGTAAAAATATCTAAAGAGGTCAAATCAGTCACACCAAAAGCACAATCTGAAGACTCCGTGTCCGAGAAGTCCGAAGATACTAAACATAGTAATTGGCAAATAAATACACGGAAGAATAAAACACCCAAACCAAACCCAAACAAGTGCATGGAAATAATAAAAATATTATTGAAATAAAAAGTAGAATCAAATTTGCACATTTTTATGTGTGCCGAATGGATGCTGCATTCAAAGAAGAGGACTTAACGAAATACCTGGAAAGCAAGGACTAGTAATATTAAATATGAAATAAGGAAGTATTAAGGAATAATGTAAGAAATAATTGAATAGCCTGATGAGTATTCGTCATTCAAAGTATCTGTTCCTCTGAATAAGGCAGATGACTTACTTGAACCAGGCTAATGGCCCAAAGATATTTTTATCGATCATTTTTTATCCCTCTCAATCAAATGAGGAACCAAAGAGCAACATATCAATCATCCCTTAAAATGTGCAATCTATTGGTAACTGCAATGATATTTTAAGTGAATAAAAAATCAACATGACGGCGTTGGAATCTTTGAACAGTCAATAATTTTGCAAAAAATACCTCGAATAACAAATTTAAGTAAACCTTATATCTTTGAATGTACAGCTGTAAATATATTAAACTCAGTAAGTAATTTTATTGTAATAGTTATATATAGACCACCCAGTGGCTGCATTGATGATTTCCTAATATTACTGGAACAACTGCTAATAACGGTGTGCAATAATAATAAATTAACAATAATTGCCGGTGATTTTAATATTAATTTTTTAAATTAATCTAACTTGAAGCTAAATGTAATTCAACTTCTAAATAGCTTTGGATTCAGACAACTTTTCAATGAGCCTACTAGGATAACAAACACATCAGAAACCTATATAGACAATATGTTTATAAATCAAACATAGGCCGGTGAAAGATATATCATAAATATGCATGTTTCAGATCATCGTGGATAAAAAATTAAAATATCAATAAAACGCGACTCTCTCTCAAGTTAATAAGAAATTAATGAGAAGATTTAGCAATACAAATATGCAGAAATTTGGTGATAAAATTCAAAGCGTCAACTAGTCTAATATTTATGATATTTCTAACCAAACTACTATAAACAGAAACTGGAAAAGTCTCCTAATTCCAGCAAATATGTTTGGAACATAATAAACGACATCAAAGGAAAAAATAAAAGTAGAACTGAAATTAATATACCTGGAACCGTAAATCATACAGCTTCTGATTTCAATAAATATTTTCAAATCATTGTCACATATTTAATAGCTAACCAAACAAATATTGAATATTCAGATAATATCGCAAAAAATCACAACACATTTTTATTGATACTGTAACAGCAATTGAATTGCTCAATATAATATCAAGGCCAAAAATACTCTAGCTTGTGGTGAAGATAACATATCAAGTTGTGTTATAAAAAACAGTGCACACAATATAGTAACACCGTTAGCGCATATCATTAACAATTCTCTGCAGTATGGAATTTTCCCAGAAAATTTAAAATTGGCTATAATCAAACCAGCTCATAAAAAGGTAGCACATCAAACGATGAAAATTACAGACCCATTAGCCTACTATCGGCTTTCTCAAAAATATTTGAAAGTGTCTTGATCAATAGATCAATACAACTTTTTTATTTCATTTAAAATAATTAACAATATGCAGCATGGGTACAGAAAGGGACGATCAACATCTGCGGCTATACATGCCTTCATTAAAAACATTTAAACAATTTTGAAAAAAGAGAATCAACATTGGGAATTTTTATAGATTTAACAAAGGCTTACAATTTCCCCAAGGCAGTTTAACTGCATCGGCCTTATTTCTCGCCTTCATAAATTACCTGGCTGGTACGCTGAAGAACAATAAACACCAACTAATAAACTAGGCAGATGATACCAATATACTGTGTTCAGGTAAAAACATAAAAAACTATGCTTAAAGATTAAGGAATGGATGCATAGGAACAAACACATCATAAATAATGAAAAAAGGAACATTCTTTTGTTTAGTAGGAATAATATCAACAACGATGGGGAATTAATCTACCTTAACAATACTACAATTACACTAAAAAAAGTACTAAATTTCTAGGCATTCGAATTGATAACCAAATTAATTGGACTGAACAAATCAATGAATTCGAAAGCAAACATAACTCGGTAATATATAGCTTTCGTGAGCTCTTAAGATATCTTAACAAGTCGGTTGTAAAAACTGCATATGTAGCAAATTTTGAAAGCATCGTGTGATATGGAATTATATTTTGGTGGTGTAAAGCATATGCCACGAAAGTATTTATACAACAAAAGAACGATGTTCGCATCAATTGTGGAATGCAATACAAACAATCGTGTTATGGATGTTTCAAGACATTGAATATTCTGACATTCTACGGCTTGTATATATTTGAAACAATAACATTTTACCACAAGCATTTAAAAGGTAAAGATAATAAATTGGGAAATTACCCAACACTAACAATAATTATATTGTTCCACAACACACATTAAAAACAACTGAATCTGGAATACATTATTCGGCAATAAGATGGTTCAATGCACATCCAGAGAATATAAAAAGACTAAAAAATGACATAAAACAACTAAGGATGTCACTAAATCAGTTTCTAGTTGAATTAGAGCCGTATTCAATTGACAATTTTGTAAATAGAAATTAAGCTAGAATAATAGATATGTAAATTAACTTAGGTAATATATCCATAATTTAGCATTAGTAACTTAGCTTGCAGTAACCTGACGCAATTTTCACTCTGATCATGTATGTACTTGTCACTTTGAAAAATAAAGACCTATTCTATTCTATTCCGTGGGATATTAGGTAGGAGGCTTCCATAAGATTGGATATACTTATGTTCTCTTCAAATGCAAAAGGCTGTTCTTGTCTTATTTACATTTTGATAGATGCATTTCACTTGTAATAATTCTTGCGATTATCTTCTTAAATATAAGATCTTCCGGTTTACAAGATAACATGAGGACAATCACGTATGTCGAATTTCGTTAAAATTTGCAAATGCAATCGACTAAGAAAGATTTAAATCCTTTCTGTTCAATAATTCTAAATTTTTCTAATACCTTATTTAATCAAACAATAAAATTAGCACCTTCCACTCTTTATTACACAGACTTATTCATATACCCTTAAATACAGTAAACTTCAATGAAGAATTAAAATTTATTAAAACAATTGGAAACAATAATGGTTACGGTAATGCCTTAATCGATAAACTAGTTATGAACAAAAAAACGGAAACAATATGACAAATATTTTCACAACGCACACAATTTAATAGAAAATACCAAAATTTTAAATTGTCTTAAAGGGTGCAATTTCAATGGTATTATGAGTAGTCCATTGAATATCAGGAAAATATTATGGAATTGCAAATCGAGAACAGATAAATAACAGAAGTACCCTGTTTATGAATTAAAGTGTGTTGAGTGTGAACATGTATACATAGATCAGAGAGGACGAACTTAATTAGAAGAATATATAAAATCAATTTACAACAAATAATTAATAACCGGATTTTCACAATATTGTCTAGAATATAAGTTTTTCAAAAAAGTAAATGTACTGTACTAGGGTAATAAAGCTACTAAAATTAATTACAGGGAGGGCTTAGAGATTAATAAGACCTTATTGAGCGACAAAAAGGACACTAATAATATTAAAAATATTTGGAAATCCCTGATTATGACAGCTCTTATTACCTGAAATTATAATCCATATATAAACATATATTAACCTTTTGTACATCATACATTCCTTGATAATGACTTATTGTCGAAACTAGTCGGAAAAGAAATAATAAATTATCTGTAAAACAAACCAATTGTCTTTTTAGTTCTAACAAAGATACGTTGATTACTTTCGGCTATTCCCTTCGTTACAAGCATATCTCTTAACACAATTAAAATGTTATTAAAGACCATCGCAACGTCATGTCCTCAGGATGGAGAAATTTTCCATTTGGAAATTGTTTTAAATCTAGGTATTTTGCAATCAATCTTAGGAATTAATAAAGTATTCATTGTTATAGTAAAATATGACATTTGTATCTTAATATTAACACATAAAATTAATGGTGCTTTAGAGTAACGGGCTCGATCCTTTAAAGTAACAAGTTCATTTACACACACACACAAATCACACGGCGTAAGGAACACGTGGTCGATAGCAAAACACTATTACTACTATTAAAAGAAGGGCAGAGTCTCCCTTCTTTTTAGTTCGCCAATAATCAAAATTTTAAACCTTTTACATGGGCTTTTTATTAAGTTCGTCTGGTTACAGGAATGTAATAATGGTCTCATTTACTGTCTTTCTATTATGACTATACTCTGCGCTAACTACAGTTAAAAAATTGTTTGTTTCAGTCGTTAACTTATTTTTGCGTCGTTGGAAATGTAAAAGCGAGTTGTGCTTCCGTTTACATTCAGGACAGCTTTCTGCCCTATAATCATTGACCATGTGATTTTCACTTAAACAAATGAAGCGTAACCTAATCTATTTCGCCTTGCCTCTCTTATTAGAGAGGAATTTGGAGCATCGATTTTTTAGTGTTATCGTTAAAATACTATACATTTATTTTTTCATGACATCAGAAACGTTTTTCTAAAACCTTAATTTCTAATTAAAATATCTTAAAATCATGTACTATTGATATTTTTTTTCATAAAGACAGTAGAATTGGTTAAGTGAAATTAATTTCAGAAGTAATATCGTTAATGTAATATATTTTTGTATGTCATAATGTACTTCATATGTAATATTTTTAAAATTGTATAAATACATAAAAAAGTCAAACGTGTAAAAACTGATGTAAAATTTATTTTACTTGTTAATTGATTGTAAATAGTGATGATAGTGGGCTACCATAATCATTGATATAACTGAAAAGTGAAAAATTACTTCAAATAGTTTTTTAGTGATAGTAGTACTTGTATTTAGCTATTGGCGTGTGGTTCTTCTGCTATGATGTATTTATGTTTATGTAAATGATCTTGTTCCTTTAAAGGATCACCCCGATTATTCAAAGGCATCATTAACAACATTCCAATAGCGAAGGGTAGCGATCACCCACCCACTTGCTGACCCAGACTAACGATACTTTACTATCGCTTTCAATAGTTGGGCTGCACCGCTGGCGTCACTAATTATATAATTAATTAATGTACTGAGTTCCAATTTGTAGGTAACGTTGTACCTATTAGATTAATAACATTTATCTATAAAATATTCTGAAGTAATATATGTGCACTTTGAAACTAAAAAAAAAACATTTCGTAGCGCTATGTGCATACATATATCAATTTATTCGTATTGATTAATAGTATCCTAAACACTATGTTTACACAGTCCCTATATTTTCTTTCCTATTACACATCTAAACGATAAAAAAACACTAACTAAATAAAACTACAACTTTACCACCAAAATAAGTGATATGGATTATACGTGCGAATAACTTCCACTGATTTTCCCAAAGCGTATTCGAAAACTTTTCGGGCTAATTTTCAAACTTTGTTATTGATGCGGCCTTCGAGTGGAAACTTATTTCTCTCATCTTACAAAACAACAAACTATTTAATTAACAACGCATTCCTATTCAATACGGTGGAAATTTTAATAAATTTAATTGAAATATTTCATAGAATTCTTGTTTTCTGTCGTTTAAAATCGTAAATTATAAATACTTCACGCAAAAGATTGTTATAATTGAACGGTTGTATTATTAGGGATCTTTATTATTAAAATGTGTTTATAATTTAATGGAATTATATAAGTCAATTTTATTTAAATAATATTTATTCTATTTAATTGTATTATGTATTAAAACATTATTTGTATAATTCGTTTTACTTAAAAATCGCTTGCATCCGTATTCTTTTTCAGAGGCTAAAGGAAAAGTTGTAGTGGCGGTAATGACAGTCATTCTATTGGTTAGATTTCATGTCTACTATTGTTGCACTTCTGTAAGTAGTTTCGGCGGAATATAAACTTTTTACGACGGGCCAGTGCTTGATTAAATGTGGCAGTTATTAAAATGTAATTGAGGTTTTGGTTGCAGGCACCTAAGTCGTAACAGAACAGAATTGTTTAGCTAAAATGTTAAGTATTTTCTGTAATATTATGTATTTGTTATTTACATAATCTCAGTAAGCTTAGTATTATTTAAAGTATCTGTGTTAAAGTTTCTTCATTTTAGTATAAGATAGCGTTTCATATTATTTGTTTGTCAAAACGGCAAGTTTAAGTTATCAACTTATATTAATCCTTTCGTTTAACCTCACCTCATTAATATAATATGATTTTGTGTAAAATTATTTTATTTGTATGGTTTGGTGTAATCCATTACTGGGTTGAGTAATTGGGTGGTTATATATAAAACTTGTACGTCCCAGTATATAAAATGTTATTTTCCGAACTAGTTTCGAACTATATACAAGTTCATCTTCAGCGGAAAAACGTTAAGGTTGTGTGTATAGTAGGCTTTTCGTATTTTGTTATTTTTATTTTTAAATTCAATTTTAATAAAGTAAAATGTCTAGTCATATGCGGTTATTGTGTGATGAACTTGTATATAGTTCGAAACTAGTTTGGAAAATAAAATTTTATATACTGGGACGTACAAGTTTTATATATAACCACCCAATATTTTATTTGTGTCGGACGATGAGGCGTTTATATCGAAACATGAGTGCAGATCGTAAATGTAAAATTGTTTCTCGAAGGTGGGTGGCTTTAAGATTAGGGCAGTGGTTAGCAACGTGTCCATTTGGTCTATTGCGGATTGTTGTATCTTTCCCTTTTTCAAGAGGCTTTTTATCGGCCTGCTTAAGTCATCGAAGCCAAGTGTAAATCTGCGGTACCATAAATATGTTTGGATGAATAATACGGCTTCATTGTGATCGCAAGGGCTTTTATACTCAGCGATGGCTCAATATTAGGATCCTAGTGATTCCTCCATTTGAGACGATGTGGTCCAGATATTTTATTTGTTGGGAACACAGATTGGGTTTCTCTCTGTTTGCTAACGTCGACATTTCGGTCATAAATTTAAGAACTTCAGGCCCTAAAGGTGTTGTTTGAAGGTGTCAGAGGTAAGGATAATATCGTCTAAGCAAGCACTCGGACGTGGGACACCTTTGCGTTTGTGAGTCCAAATGGCATTTTTTTGAACTCAAAGAGTCTAAACGGACTGGTGAGCGCGGTTTTCTCCACGTCCTCGGTTCTACCAGAATTTACCAATATGTACTTGTTAAGCCTATGGTGGATGAATATTTTTCTATTGAAAAATTGTACAATAGGTCGTTCATTCGTGGAAGCGGGTACTTGTAGTATATGTATAAAAATACATAATAATAACAAATTTATATACATTTTATATTGTAACATCAAATATAAATTATAACCAAATTATCTACATGAAACCTTTATAGGTATACATGTACAACTAATTTGCACTCATTATGGTTGGGTAAAGGAGACTAGATATCCTTCCTAACTAACTTACAGAGACAAATCCTAAATTTTACATTGTGTAGGGTACTATCACGACATGTAATGCACTGTAGTCGACGCAGAGGCATTGAATTTTTCTTGGGTACCATGAAGATAGGTGATGGACTCGGCGATGAGTATGATGAACAATATCATTTTCGAGGAGTCGCTGAATCTGCTGAATGGCCTAGTACTTAACCACAGTGATTGACCGTAGTTGACAATAGTTGACACTAGTTTATAGTAGTTGACAGTGGTTGACAGTGGTTGACAGTGGTTTACAGTAGTTGACATTTGTTGACAGTAGTTGACAGTTGACATATGACGACAAATAACACGTAATAACTGATAAATAAAAGCTTAGATATAAAAGATAACAAGTAATATATTTTATCGCCAACCGTTAGTAAAACCATGCATAACCATAGTGATTTCCGGAAGTAAACAAACACTTTATTTAACTGTACAATAATAGTTATTTATGTACCTAGTCAGTGATACTTTATTGAACGAGTCTGAGATTATGAGCCGAGTGAGCGAAGCGAACGAGGCGAGTAACAGACGAGTTTAATAAAGACACTTTACTGACGTAGTGCATACAAACTTTTATCGCCAACCGTAAACATTTATAATTTAAAAATATTAACATATCAAACTTGTCACATTTTCATATGACAAAATAAATAAAATGTAAACATACATATCAAATTTGTTTTGAAAAGATTGCATAAATTACCTTCATCATCAAGTAGATTTCATCCGGTGCACTTTGTAAAAATCTTCCTTTTTGTTTTCTTCCACTATTTTTTAATAAATAATTCTCGATTAAATTTTCACTGTTGGAACTGAGTCAGCGAGACGCACAATTTCTGTCAATGTCATATAGTCATGGCTATGTCGATAAACATTTGCGGCAGGTAAAATACTTTATTGTACAGTTTAGCGGCAGGTAAAGTACTTTACCTGCCGCAAATTTTACAGTTAAATAAAGTGTTTGTTTCCTTCCGGAAATCACTATGGTAATGCATGGTTTTACTGACGGTTGGCGATAATAGTTATTTATGTACCTAGTCAGTAAAGTGATACTTTATTGAACGATTCTGAGATTATGAGCCGAGTGAGCGAAGCAAACGAGGCGAGTAACAGACGAGTTCAATAAAGACACTTTACTGACGTGGTGCATACAAACTTTTATCGCCAACCGTAAACATTTATAATTTAAAAATATTAACATATCAAACTTGTCACATTTCCATATGTAAAACGTAAACATACATATCAAATTTGTTTTGAAAAGTTTGCATATATTACCTTCATCATCAAGTAGATTTCATCCGGTGCACTTGGTAAAAATCTTCCTTTTTGTTTTCTTCCACTATTTTTTAATAAATAATTCTCGATTAAATTTTCCATATTAGGTGTCGCAGCGTCATAATAAGGATATGTATTACTTGTAAATGTGCGTATTTTCTATTCCATGCCTGGTGGTTCCATTACATTTTCCTCTAAGATAGTTTCGTGAGTTTTTCTGTCGGGCAGTACACAAAATATTGTGCACACTTTTGGAAATGATGGTTATTCCTCTTTAGAGCATCATATTATTTCAAGGAAGCGACAGTGACATGGGAGCCGGTGTCAAAGAGTGCGTACTCTGCCTTCCCATTCACATTAATAAATACGTGCTGTCTACGTAGATCTGTGGTTACTGAGATAGAGGAGATGTCGTTTCGTTATTGTGCATTGCAGATCGTGCATTTTCTGAGCATTGTGATTGTTTTATTACACCCATAACATTGGTTGCTCTGTTGCCGTGATTGTTACAATACCATTCAAGAGAGTTTCGGTATTTCTTGCAGAATTTATTAACTCGTAGATTCCAAACGAGTCTATTAGAATCGTTTTCCTAATGTCTAAGAGTAGCAGGCCGTAGATTGCGTCTAATTGTACTGCTGCCTTAATGCGACCATTCAATCTATTAAACAACTCTCGCTTCTTAGTTATGAACTGATCTGTATTTTTTCTTCTCAAAGATTTATTGAAACATCTTGTAATTTAGGATTTGCGGAGCAAATGCGTTTCGAACAATGGTGATAAGATGGTCGCAGGTTCCGATTTCCGCTTTGATACCCACCAGTTATTTGCGGGTCCCTCTGAGAGAAGCTCAAATCCTGTGACTGCATCTTCTTTCATCATATATTCGACGTTTTTGTATACTGTTATTGTAAAAACTAAAGTATATTTCTCGAATTTCGGCCACGCATTTGTAAGCCAGTTTATAACACGGTATGCTATTTTTTATAGACGTTGATTTACAAGAATTTACAAATAAATAAAAATAAAATAAATGTTTGTTGTTCACAGTTTATTGAAAGTTTTACGAATAAAGCACTAATAACATTTCTTCATAATTTTATTTGATTTACCAAATGTACATTTCGGACATAGTGCTTTATTCGTAAAATTAATTTGATCTTCACGTAACTCAAGCAACCAATTTATTGAAAGTAATGAAAATGAACAAGTTTACTTTAATACGCTTTTTTTGAAACAAACGCAATTTTAAGGACGCTAAAGTTTATGTTTCTGTGGTATCATCTGCTAGTTACAAATTGTTTGTGTATTGTTGTCATTGTTAGTGTTTTGCAATGAGCATAAGTTCTTTTGTTGCGGCACGAATTGTGGCGGCTTTAGAAGACGGCCGCGGCCACAGCAAAACTGTGAGAAACGTTGGTGTAAGTCTCTCGAGTGTGCAACAAATATGGCGGCAGTACTGGTCAGCTCACTCGAAGACCTTGTTCAGAGCGAGGGAAGACTACAACAGCTAGAGATTTATTTATTTATTTATTATGATCGCTTTCTCGTTTCGAGTGCTTTGAGAAACCGAATGGTCACGGCAGTTTTCCTTCGAAATCATCTGCAAGAAGTGAGAAATGTAAACATAAATGAGTGGACAGTTAGGAGGCTACTTCATGCTGCTGCATTATCTTTTCAAACTAGAGCTACTGGACCACCTCTTTTCCATGCACACCGGATTGCGAGGTTGAATTTTGCACAATAATACTTAGTTTATATCATTGGTGCTGAATGTATTTGAAGAAAATATTATGAAGGATTTGTTATGGTATGGGGAGGCATATCTTTTGACATTCGCATGGAGTTAATCGAGAATAAGACGTTGACAGCGCATAGTTTCTAGAAGACCATGTTTTACCGTTCATGGTTATTCTTGGAGACGACGCAAAATTTGTGCATGTAATCCACACTGCTCGGATAGTTCCTGCATATCTTGAGGAGTGTCAAATCACGCGATTTCTTTGGCCTGCTGGCAGTCCAGATTAAAATCTGATTGAGAATTTCTAGAGGTTTGCGACATACTGTTGCATGAAAGGAAAATCTTTCGCAAAATGTGATCTAAACTCTGATCTAGAGTCAATTGCAAGCTGTTATCAGTGCCAGAGGAGGGAATACTCGCTACTGAAGTCCTTAAACTTTCTTTTATTTCAAAAAAAGCATATCAAAGTAAACTTGTTAATTTTCATTACATATCATATCAAATTAATAGATATTTAAGGTACAAGTGTAAAAAGTGATGCTTTATTGCACGAACTGGCGTTTAAAAACACGAGCGAGGAATGAGCGAGTTTTTTTAAAGCCAGGAGTGCAATAAAGAAACTTTTTACACGTGTGCCTTACAAAATTTTATCTTCGATCGTAAAGGATTTCAAAGAATATATTCTTATGAGTAATATTTTAATATCATTTCAATAATTCAATTAATGAAAACATATTTTACCCGCAGTGCACTAATGAAAGCGTTACTTAGCAACCAGTAAACAAGTTGCACAAATGTCGGCCGCCATTATTATTTATGGAAAAAATGTTCGCTTTATTGTAATCGCTTCGACTTGCATTAAATGAAATCTTCGGAGTTCCTAAATCTGCCATTTCGTTTGTATTATATATTTTATTTATAGTTTATTAGTTATTTGTATCCATTAATAACAAATTAAGTTTTTCGTCGAAATTTTGTGCTATTCATTCATCTGTGAAATTTGACATTTCTGTGCAATAAAAATAGTTTGACATTACCGTGCAATAAAAACGTAAAAAAGCACTAGTGCTTTAAAAAGCCACTTTTACAATGAAAATTGATGCAAAAAACGTCTACTTTCTGTACGATCGTAGATAAAATTATTTATTTACATTACTTTCAATAAACTTTGAACAACAAAAATGTATTTTTTCATTTCAGTTAGTAAACTCTTATAACCGAAAAAAACACGCAAAAAATACGTAAGGTTATAGGTGATTTGAAAAATAACAAAAATATAAAAGAGATTTATGGACTCAATTGTGATGTTGTTAAGTCTGTGTTAAATACAATTATATCTCCGTTAACTAAGTTATTCAACATTTGTATTCAGAATAATATTTTTCCTGATGCATTTAAGAGAGCACTAATCATTCCAGTGTATAAGAAGGGTGAGCTGTATAATCCTGATAACTTCCGTCCAATCTCGCTGTTGCCTATATTTTGGAAAATTTTAGAAAATATTCTTCAAATTCAATTAATTTATTATTTTGAAACTTCTAAACTTTTTCGAAACCATCAGTTTGGTTTCCGAAAAGGCCTTTCTACTACTGATGCAATTTTAAACTTAGTTGAAATGGTAGTAGATTGCTTCGAACAGGGCTTAATATCTATGTCAAGCTTCCTAGACTTATCTAAAGCTTTTGATTGTGTCTCTCATGAAATTCTATTACGAAAGTTGTACTTCTATAACGTACACCCAGAAAGCTGTGGCCAAATTATATCATATCTTTCAGGGAGAACACAAAGCGTAACATATATAAATAGTATTTCTGCAGCCTATCCAATTAATCATGGTGTACACGGTTCCATTTTGGGACCCTTATTATTTTTGATTTACATTAATGATTTGCCAGATTCAGATTATGATGAAGAAATTATTTTATATGCTGACAATACCACACTGATTAATAAATCTCAACATCTGAACACGGTATCTCACCAGCATAATGAAACCCTTACTGAAGTCTCTGATTGGTTCTTAAATAAAAGACTTAAACACAATACAAGCAAAACTAAAAGATTAGCTTTTACGTTGGCAAAAGAGGGATATGAAAAAGAATTTGTGACATTCTTACGAGTACATATAGACACTCGTTTAACCTGGGCAACATATGGGGACGCTCTGGCTAGCAAACTATGTTCCAATATTTTTTTTTACGCAACCTATCTACAATAGTTTCAAAAGAAACTTTACGAGTTGCGTATTTTTCTCTTTGCCAGAGCCACATGTCTTATGGACTCCTGGTGTGGTCATTCAGTGATAAAACATCGAATATTCGGATTTCAGCCGAAAGCAATTCGAAATACATAACCATCATACTAGACAAGAGTCAAATATCTACACACATGCGATTAGACTAACAAAGTTGGTGGGACGCGTTGAACTTGTTACTATTTAAAATCTATTCGCGTGCCCGAGATACTGGTTCGGTATATATTAAATAGACACGTTGTTTTTTACTTTCCCTATATGAAATATAGGGGAAGTATTGTGATCGTGATTTTTTTTGAAAAATTTTTTTGCGGAAATATCCGTTTTGGGGTCCCCTGAACCCATTACACTAATTTCTGGAAAAAAAAATTTGTGTCTGTGTGTGTGTCTGTCTGTCTGTCGGTGGGTGCTGTATCTCAAAAACGAATAATCTGATTGAGATGAAACTTTAAACTTAAGGTTTTATCATTAAAAACAGGAACTGAAAACCTTTTGGTAAACATTCATAGACCGGAAGTGGATGTTTACTCGAGACGTTTTTTTGTTTTTTGGTGATATTTTTCTAAATATGAAAAATTTTAAAAAACGATTCAAACAAAAGTTAAAGAGAATAAAAAACTGAACAAGTTTTATTTAAACGTATTTTTCATAAAATTTGTAACTTTTGAGAAAAAAAATAAAAAATGAAAATTTAGACATTTTTTGCCAATTGCTAATTAATTGTTGGAAACATGAAACTTATATAACAAATAATTGTAAAGAATTAAAAAATGAATAAATTATTAAGAATAGTCTTTTTGCGTAAATCTCATAGTTTTCGAGAAAAATATAGGGAAAGTACTATGATGGCCACATCACCATTTTTTGGTAAAACAACAACACGATTTATTTACACTATTTACAAAATGTTACAAGTTTATAATAAAACATTGGAACTTTATGTTGCGATATTTGTGAGTCGAACGAATTCTTGTTTCGAACTGCGTGTAATTTTCCGAACTGCGTGCTACGACGTAAAACATGCAAATTTTTCGGACCGTCATTAAATTGGGGGTAACTGGCGTTTGATTGGTAGATTCCAAATACACCACCAATCGGGTGCGTTTTCTATCTTCTTTGTCTCGGAACTTGCCCTAGCAACAGTCGCTTCCCTTTGATATAAAAAAGTGTCCGTAGCCTTCAAGGACGGAAATAATATACTTTAACTATTTATAGCAATAAATTTAAACGAAAGAAACATATTTACAAAGGCGAACAATTTTTAAAAAGAGTCAAAAAAATATATACAAAATATGTCCATGAAATTAGACATGCCGCCCGCCTTAAAGGAATGTAATTCCTTTAATAAATTTAAAAATACGAAAACATTTCGTGAATCTACAACAATGAGTCTTACTAAGACTACAAAACAAATTAATTTGAAACAACTACTTCTCTAGCTAATACTTCGACAGACATTGAATAATACAAATTAATTTGCGTGTTACAATAATTCGTATTATTCAATGTCTGTCGAAGTATTAGCTAGAGAAGTAGTTGTTTCAAATTAATTTGTTTTGTAGTCTTAGTAAGACTCATTGTTGTAGATTCATAAAATGTTTTCGTATTTTTAAATTTATTATTTAATTTTCTACAACGAACTAAAGGATTTTAATACATTTTATTGTAATTCCTTTAATTGTCATCTGCATCGGTTTGATTGGGCAATACACAAATTTTCGTAACAGCACGTTTGATAACACCACTCGCGTTTTTTAACAACACTACTCGCACTTGGCCGTCGTCACCTGGGTGTAACTCCTGGATTCTACCTAGTCTCCAGGTTGCTGGGGGCTCGTTGCTATCGATGAGCAGGACAAGTAAGCCCTCCTTCAGGGGATGCGGGTTTTCCTTCTGCCATTTGTTGCGGGCCTGAAGATGGTGAATATATTCACGCTTCCATTTCTTCCAGAATTGCTGGGTTAATTGTTGCATTCGTTGGAATACAGCAAGCCGGTTGATGGGTGCATCAGATAGATCCTCATCTGGCGCGAACGTGAGTGGTCTTCCAATTAGAAAGTGTGCCGGGGTAAGGGGGTTTAGGTCATGAGGGTCGCTACTTAGAGGGTACAATGGACGAGAATTTAGCACAACTTCAATTTGCGTAAGCACGGTTTGAAACTCTTCAAATGTTAATATAGAAGTTCCAACAACGCGTGTCAGGTGGCGCTTCATACATTTTATGTTTGCTTCCCAAATTCCACCCATATGTGGAGATCTGGCAGGTATAAATTCCCAAATTATCTCATTACCCTCATTTGACATTTCGCGATCGATTTTTGAAATCCAATTGGCAAATTCCCTTTCAAGATACCTTAACTCAGAATTTGCCCCAACAAAATTAGTTGCATTGTCCGATATGATTTTTTTTTTGTTTTCCATGACGCGATATAAATCTACGAAGTGCTGCTAGAAATGCCTGCGTTGTTAGATCTGAAACCACTTCTAAATGAACTGTCTTTGTGCACAAGCATATAAAGAGACAGACATAAGTTTTAAAGATTTTATACCCACGGGCTCGTCGATCGCGACCTTTGAATGGACCGGCAAAATCAACTCCTGTGGTTGTGAATGGCACAGCAGGTGTAATTCGTGATTTGGGTAAATTTCCCATAATTTGTTTGTATGGTTTCGGGTTTGATTTAAAACACGTTATGCAATTTCGTGTGATTTGTTTTGTTAAATTGCGTCCTCCGATTGGCCAATATTTGTGTCTAAGTTCAAATAAAAGTTATTGAGGACCACAATGACTGTTAATGTTATGATAAAATGTGGCTATCAATTTTGTTAAATGATTATTTGGAAGAATAATTTGGTGAATCTTGTCAAAGTTTTGATTAATATTGCTTAATCTTCCTCCCACTCTTAATAAACCATTATTATCAAGAAATGGAGACAGTGTTAGAATATTCGAATTATTATTCAAAGTTTTATTTTTTTGAAGTTGTAAAATTTCTGTTGAATATGAATATGTCTGTACAAGTTTTATTAGACAAACCAAAGTATTGCGACGTTCACTCGCTGTGATAATACCCGAGTTAACGCTATGTCCCTTTATCCTATTGACAAAGCGTAAACAATATGAAAAAACACGAAGTAATTTTGAAAAATTTGAAAAATTCGAAAGAAATTCTAAATTAATTGTTACTGTGAATGATGCGATTCGGCGTTCATCTTGAATCTCGACATTTGAATACATTTCTTGGGGATAAACATTTCCTTGGAGCCAAAGGGGACCCTGCCACCATAAATTATGCGTATCGTTCTCATTGGGGTACAAACCCCGCGAAATTAAATCAGCCGGATTGTCACCTGATTTGACATAATGCCAATCATTAACAGAGGTTAATTCTTGGATTTTAGTAACTCTATTTGCTACAAAACATTTCCAGCGGCTTGGATTCAATTTAATCCACGATAGAGTCACCTTTGAATCAGACCAGAGGAATATTTTATCAAAATTTAATTTCAATATAGTGTGTACTCGATTTACTAATTCAGCTAATAGGACACTTGCACACAGCTCTAACCGAGGGAGAGTAATTTGTTTTACTGGTGCAACACGAGATTTGGCGGTTAACAATTCAATTTTTTTATTTCTGAACTCGTCGAGACTTTTGATATAAATACACGCACCATATGCCTTTTCAGATGCGTCTGCAAACTCATGAAGTTGAATTAATTTACTATTGTTGATAATTACGTTACGTGCAATTTTTATCGAATTAATTGAATTCATATGCGATAAATAATTTTCCCATTTTTTGTAAATATGAGTGGGAATTGGATCATCCCAGCCATATTTCAATTTCCACAATTCTTGGATTATAAGTTTTAGAATAACTGTTAGTGGACTTACTAATCCTAGTGGGTCGAATAATTGTACAGTTTGACTTAAAATCGATCGTTTTGAACAAATACCATGTGTTTCGTGATTATCTGCGAGTTCAAAAAGACAACGTACAGCAAGATATGGAGCGGATGCTGTTCCATAAGTGACCGTATTTAAATTATATGTTTCAAGAGGTTCATTGGGATTATTTCTCCAGACGATTTTTTGCAAACATCTTTGTTTTGGGTTAATCAATATTTGCATATACATTTTTTCTACGTCAGCAGTGGCCACGTAACGGTATTGTCGAAAATTAATTAATATTGAAAAAATGTCTGACTGAATGGTTAGGCCCACATACTGAATGTCATTTAACGAAATGTTGTTTGACGTTTTTGCTGAGCCATCAAAAACAACTCGTAATTTTATGGTAATACTGTCTTCGCGCATAACACTATGATGCGGAAGAAAATATTCAGGAGTTTCAAGATTATCATCAATTTTTGACATATGGCCGAGATTAATGTATTCATTCATGAATTGTTGATACATTTCTTTTTGTTCGGGGTGTTTGCTTAAACGACTTTCAAGCAAGTAATATCTCTTAAGAGCTTGAGTTCGGGAATTGCCTAATTCAATTATATCATTTTTCAAGGGTATTGATACGACAAATCGACCTGACTGATCACGGCATCTATTATTTTTGAAGTGTGTTTCACAAAATTTCTCATCTGGAGTTAAATAAACAGGGTTATTTTCGAAATTCTCCAATTTCCAAAAATTTTCGAGTTGTGAATCGAGAGATAAATACGAAACTACTTTTGGTTTGTCGGCGCAAATTGGCATTGTACCAGACACAATCCAGCCTAATTCGGTGTTTTGCAATTTTATATTTGAATTATTAATTGTAACTTGACCATCAATAGTTATGTTCCAAAATAGAGTGGAACCAATAAGCATATCAATTGGTTTTGATTGATAAAATTCTTCATCGGCAAGCGAAATATTTGCGGGAATGTTAACAGAAACATTATCGAACGAAATTTGTGGTAAATTATCTGTTATTTTGTCGAGAATTAAACAAGATAATTCGGTTGAAAACGATGAATTAAGTAATAAAATATATAAGTCCTTTGCGTTGTAGAAAATTAACTAATAATTAGAAAAAACACGAAAATATTTCGTAAAATCAACAACAAATGAGTCTTATTAAGACTACAAGAACAAACCACTTTTGAAACAACTACTTCTCTAGCTAATACTTCGACAAACATTGAATAATATAAAAGTAATTTGCGTGTTACAAAATAGCAAGGCTATCAAAGCAACACTAGTTTGAACGTATTTCTTTCTGTAAAATGAACTAAAAATGATTGAATGTACGTTAAATAATTTGTGAGTGACTATATTATAATAAATTTGGAACAATAAATTAATTTAGCTTGATGTAATTAGAAATAAATTAGCAAAAGCAATTAAATAATTCAATACTCAATTTATAACCATCTGCAGACACGTGTTTCGATCTCTCGATCTCTTCAGTACAGCTTTATTATAAAATTGATTTCAAATATAAATAAAAACGTTTACTAAAATAAATATAATGAAATATAAATAACTTACTTCAAACACGTTCAAGAAAGTACAGAAAAGGCAGGGCACGGCGACGAGAACCCCGAAGGGCATGGACACGCTTCGAATCGTCAATAAGGATAACAGGATAGTAACCTGGAAAAATAAGGACTCGACACTACACGGAGGCGTAATCGAAGAGGTTGAAGAACAGCGGATCAACCTAGGGGATACGGCTTACATCTTCAACACCACAAAGGTTCCTAGTACAGAGGGAGGCTGGCGCTCTATGACCAGCATCTGGTTTTACTGTAAAGTGGATCAGGAAGACAGAAGGATTAGCAGAGAGAAACAGCTATTCGAGAGCCTGCAGGTGGTAAAGAGCATAATGCTGGAAAATAAAAGGGAGAAATTAGTGGTGGAAATCCCTAATGAAAACCAGGACAGGGTACGCAAAATCCTGGAGTACGTGTACCACTCAACGCCAGTTGCTATCGAACTGGTTAGTCCGAAAACTAATGAGGAAGTGGGGGGTAAAACCAGGCATGTAGAAGAAACGGGAAAAGGGGAAGTTGAAACGGATTTCCAAAGTGTTAGAAGAAAAAACTTGGACGAGGTCTTGGTTATTAAACCTGGTAAGGACATCCTGATGACGGATGTCATCAAAAAACTTAAAGACAAGGTAGACGCGGATGGCGTTTCTATAAAGAGATGGAACCAATCGGCTAATGGGGATATGATAATAAGATTCAGAGCAGAAAATGAAGATCTCAAGGAAAAGTTCAAGAGAGCCGTTACGGTGGCGCTGGAGAGCGAGGCCAAAGTTCAGCACAAAACACAATCCAAGTCTGTCATGATCCTAGATTTGGACATGACAGTACAAGTGGAAGAACTACTGATGGTCCTGAAGGAGGAGACTGGGAGACTAATCGAGTCCAAAGATCTGAGGATGGCAGCAAAACCCAACAAAGTGGGTTTACGTTATGCCTTCGTAACCCTAAACGAGAAGGAAGCGAAAACTCTCATTGAAAAGGGAAAAATTGGGAGCGGATGGACTAAATGGAGGACGAGAACAGGAGACAAAATTTCCAGGTGCCACAAGTGTCAACAGGTAGGTCATGAGGCACGTAACTGTAAAGATAAAGACAGCGCTCCTCGTTGTTTTAAATGCGGCGAGACAGGCCACTTTAAGATAAACTGCACCAACCCACTGAAATGCTATCTTTGCGGAGAGGAAGGCCATAATGCGGAATCTAGGAGAATAATGAGAAGAGCAACCTCAAAATGACAGACGACATAAACAACACGAAAATTCTACAAATTAACATTGGGAGGGCCACAAAGGCTGCAGATCTGATGACAGCAAAATGTGCCGAGAAATGCATCGATCTTGCGATTATCGCGGAACAGAACAAAACAATTGCAAGGGCTAGCAATCGTTGGCTGCAGGACGTAAGAGAGGATGCCGCCATATACCTTCGTATGGGTGGAACTGGAAAAAGTAGTGGTGTATTCGTGCTATATATCACCAAATGTCGGGATGGGATTTTTTCAAGACTTCCTTAAAGAACTGGACCTCAGCATAAAGGTACATCGTAAAGGAGTCATTGTAGGCGGCGACTTTAACGCCAAAGCGTTCGAATGGTCCTCGCCTGTGCAAGACGAAAGGGGGAAAGAACTCAGTGAGTGGTTAGCAGAGACGGGCATGGTGGTGTTGAACGAGGGGGACACACCAACCTTCCAAAGGAACGGCTCTAACTCGTACATCGATATCACTGTGTGCTCACAAGCGATGGTACCTTACATCAAGAACTGGTCTGTCGGGGAGGAGGAGAACCTAAGCCTACACAACATCTCATTTGAGATAAAGGACAATAAGGGTAGTCAGACGTCCAAACAAGACCTACTAGAAGGGTGGTATTTTAAAAATGACAAAGAGCCTCAAATCAGGGGAAAAATCAACAAGAAATGGCAGGGAATAAGGAAGGGGAGGAGAAGTGCCGACCTACTCATCCAAATTATCCAAGAAGCATGCGAGGAGTCCCTAATAAAAAGAAATCCCACCAAACCTAAGAAGACCCTATACTGGTGGAACGAAGAGATTAATGGGCTTAGAAATGAGTGCAACGTCATCAGGAGGATGTGCACCAGACGGAACCGTGGGACGGACGAGGTGATAAAAGAGACCCTGAAGTCAAAATACACGGAGGCTAGAGGTAAACTTAAACAGGCAATAAAAAAGTCGAAGAGGCTGGCATGGAACAACCTTTGTCAGCAGATTGATGACGACACATGGGGGAGGGGATACCAAATAGTTACGGGAAAACTTGGGAAAAGACCCACCCTCCGACTAACACCGGAGCAGAAGGATGACATCACTCAGATGCTCTTCCCGTCTGTGGAGGAGACCTATTGGGAGAGACAAAGAGTGGGTAAGAGGGAGATCCCGCTATGCACAGAGGAAGAAATCAGGGCTGCAGGCGCGAAACTGAAAAGTAAAAAGGCCACGGGACCGGACCTGATCCCTGCAGAGGTCATTAGAGGCCATGGCATACACAACCCTAACATAATTAAAGATGTGTTCGACAAAACTCTCGTTAAAGAGAAAATCCCGAGAGCATGGAAGCTAGGTAAGCTGGTGCTCCTTGAAAAACCGGGGAAATGTGAGGATGAAAAGGCTTATAGACCCATCTGTCTCCTAAATGCCCTATCCAAACTCTTTGAACAAATTATGGTTACTAGGATTAAGGAGGAGTTAGACAAAGGTCAGAACTTATCCGACAACCAATTTGGCTTCAGAGAAGGCAGATCGGCGGTAGACGCAGTACACAAGGTGGTTAACCTGGCGAATCAAACAAGGCACAAGGATAAGGAACTGGCGATCCTAATAACAATTGATATCAAAAACGCTTTCAACACAGTCGGGTGGAAACCTGATAATAGACGGGGATTGGAGGAAGAAACTGACATGTGCAGTGCCGCAAGGCTCTATTTTAGGTCCAACGCTTTGGAATATTGTTTATGACGGTGTGCTTCTACTAGACTTGGGAGAAAGAGTGTCTACAGTGGCCTACGCCGACGACCTGGCGCTGGTGGTAAAAGGCGATTCTATAAGAGAGCTTGTGCAAGATGCGGAACATGCCATAGCCCGGATAAGGTTCTGGTTAGAAAGGAAAGGGCTAGAGATGGCCGCGCACAAAACTGAAATGTTAATCCTCGTAGGTAGGAAAAAACTGAAAGAAATCAGCATCAGGGTGGGTGACTCGACCATTGTCAACAAAAAGTGGGTCAGATACCTAGGTGTCGACATCGGACATAATACTCACATGGGGCATCACGTGGAACGGGTGACCAAAAAAGCAGATCAGCTCACAACTGTGCTGAATAGGCTGATGCCAAACTGTGGGGGACCCTCATGGGCCAAGCGGAAAATCCTGGGCTCGGTCACAACGTCCATCTTACTTTATGAGGCTCCAATCTGGAGAGACTGGTTGCTATGCAATACAGAAAGATGATGGAAGGGGTTCAAAGGAAAGCCGCTATAAAAGTGGCACAAGCCTACAGAACGGTGTCAACAAAGGCAATGCAGGCGATTGCAGGCGTCATACCCATCCATATACTTGCGCAAGAAAGGAGGCTGAAAAGAGAGGGCATAAAGCCTACAAAAAGCGATCGGAAAGCCACATCCCTAAGGCAGTGGGAGGAACAGTGGCGAAAGGAAGAAGGCCAAGCGATGTGGACCAAAAGGCTAATAAAGGAGATCACACCCTGGATGGAAAGAACGTTCGGTGAGCCGAACTATTTCCTAACGCAAGTACTCTCAGGGCACGGCTGCTTCGGAAATTATCTGAAGCGGTTCAAATTGAGTGACACCAGCATGTGTTTTTACTGTGACCAGGAGGACTCCCCGGAACACACCATTGTCATATTAGTAAGATGGCCTCATTACAAACATAATAAAGACCAAGGAGAGCCACGAAAGGACTATACAGAGGGAGAAACGACAGAGGGAAAGCGAAAAGTAACAACTAGGGTCCGACAGAATGCGGGTCTGGGCGCATACATCCTGAAGTAATACTGGAAGGTAATTCCGGGATGTATTTTTAGATGCCAAGTGGAAGGGGGTTTAGTGGATGAGAGCTCCACACTCAGGCTGGTAGAGCTTCCCCTACAAAAAAAAGGTTAGGTTAGGTTAGGTTAAGTTAGGTAGAAGCTCTGACGTTTATTAGTGTCACCTTACTGAACAATTTAAAACTTATTTTTTATTTATTAAATTAACACGCCTGCAGTCATAAATTATCATGAATAATAACTCTTACTTCACATAGTTTTTTTTGTGATTTAGTTAGTTTATTCGAATCTAATTTGCGCGGTGAAATTTTTTTGACATTAATCATTTCTGAAGTTTTAACGGGAAAATTTTTTCTTTACCGCTAATACAAACAATTTCTGGTAAAAAGTATAGTGGATCCCGATAAGTTAGCTACCTACAATCATCAGCTGGAAATTTGCAATAGCTGAGACCAATTTAAATCTCATAGTGGACAATGAAACAAGGTAGAAGCTCTGACGTTTATTAGTCAACCTTACTGAACAATTTAAAACTTATTTTATAATTTATTAAATTAACACGCTACAGTGATAAATAATCATGAATAATAACTCAACCGTAATTGAACTTTAAACCACCAATTAAGATTAGTGATATAACGTTGAATTTATCGTTAACTTTCGAGTTACCAAATGAAACTAACGAAATGCCACCTTCAGATAGTGATTTCATCATTTGTGAAATCAACAATGAATTAAATAAATTAATAAAAATTATGAATGATAATAAAAACACATAAAAGGAAATAAAGGACGTTGCTTTCGGAATGAAAAATATTATTAATAAATACAAAAAAAAGATTAAACAATGAAAGCAAAAACGATAATAAAAAAGAATTTAAAACCGAAATTAATAAACTCAATTTAAAAATCAACAAGATAATAGACATTGTGGAAAATAATTTGAACAACGATAAAAGTGCACCTACATGGAAGGATATAGTAGCGAATAATAATAATAATCAAAACAAACGTAATACCACAATGATAGTTAACAATAATAAGAATGATGATTTAATTTAAAAAAAAACAGGTTAGGTTAAAAGAAGATGACATTGAGAATTGTACATTCGAAGAAGTTTTAGAAGCGGGAAATAAACTTGCATGTAAAAAGGCTGCTGGTCCAGATGGTATTCCTCCCGAGATAATCAAAATTGCCTGTAAAGAAGGAAATAAATTTTTGGCAAATATATTCAACAAATTAATTAAAAAAGGAGAGTTTCCGGATAACTGGAAAATTGCCAAATTAATTCTAATAGAAAAACCTTCCAAATTAAATACCACTGACAAAAAGTACAGACCCCTATGCATGATAAATACTATTGCAAAAATTTACGAACATATCATTAATAATAGACTAAAACTCGAATCAGACAAATTAGGGGCAATATCAACTAAACAATACGGTTTTATAGAGGGTAAATCTACTATTGATGCCATACAAAAAGTCATTGACCTAGCAAAGTATGCTTCTAGCTGCAGGGGTGGGGAACAGTTCTCAATTTTAATCAATTTAGACATTAAAAATGCCTTCAACAGCGCTAGTTGGGAAAAAATTATTGAGGCACTTGAAACTAAAAATTTTCCAAAATATTTAATTAAATTAATCCAGGCTTATTTATCAAACAGAAAAATTCTAGTAGGCAAAAACGAAACAATAAACATGACTTGTGGTGTACCTCAAGGGTCAATACTAGGACCACTGTTATGGAACATTTTTTATAATTCGGTACTCGAACTCGACCTTCCTGTTGGAACCGAAACGATTGCATTCGCAGACGACTTGGGAATAATAGTTAGCGGTAAAAACAGAGAAATTTTAGAAAACAAAAGTAACAAGACCCTAAGAATAATCTCAAAATGGATGAATGACAATAATTTAATCCTAGCTAAAGAAAAAACTGAAATAATTGTGCTACAGGGAAGAAATACAATCAAAGACTTATCTATAAAAGTAGGTGATGAACTAATCAATCCTTCCAAATCTGCAAAATATCTTGGGGTCTGGCTGAGTAGAAATCTCAGCATGAAAAATCATATAATTAATACTTGTACAAAAGCTGACAGAACTGCCAACTTATTAGGCAGAATAATGCCTAATATAGGTGGCCCAAAATCAAGAACCAGAGTATTAATAAGTTTAACCGCCGAATCTATTCTTTTGTACGCTGCTCCTATTTGGTCCTCTTGGCTGAACACCATTAAATACAAAAAATTAATGGAGAGCGTACAAAGGAAATGCGCAATAAGAATTGCCAGGTCTTACAGAACTATTTCAACCATAGCCATTCAAGTTATTGCGGGTACAATCCCAATAGATTTACTGGCCGCAAAACGTAAAAATAAAAAAGACCCAAATTATAATTACAACCAAAAAGAAGAGAGAGACAAAATTATTAAAACATGGCAAGAAAGATGGGACATCAACGATGGCAAAGGCAACTATACAAAATATTTAATTCCTAATTTAGACACCTGGATAAACAGAAAACACGGAGATTTAAATTATTGCATCACCCAATTTCTTTCTGGCCATGGCTGTTTTAATAAATATTTATATAGATTCAAAAAAGAAAAAACGAAATTTGTAGCTACTGCAATGATATTGATGACCCTGAACATACTTTCGTAAAATGCACTAGGTGGAAAACCGAAAGAGAGGAAGCTGAAAAAATTACAGGCAAATTTGATAACTGCAAACAAATTATTGACATTATGCTAATTAGTCAAAATAAATGGGACACATTTAACAACATGATAGTAAATATTATTATGAAAAAAGAGGAAGAAGAAAAAAATACACAAAATAACGCAAGAGTAGATCTAAATGACAGTATAGAGAGCTTATAGAAATACAAAATACAACTTAGATAACACTAATACAAAATTCTTAATAATAAAATACTGGTTGCATGATGAAGTAATGTCCTCACAATTCCGTCATGCTTCCAAGAGAAAAGAGAAGAGGTTTTAGTGGGTAGTGAGCCAAGGAGGCGAGTCCCACACGCCCAAGTATAGATTGGCAGTGCATAAGCATTTCCTCCTCTCCACAAAAAAAAAAAAAAAGGTTAGGTTAGGTTACGTTAGGTTAGGTTAGGTTAGGTTAGGTTAGGTTAGGTTAGGTTAGGTTAGGTTAGTTAGCGTGCCGTGATTATAAAATATAGACGGGTTGTCAAAACGTTCTAACTTTCTACTCGAATTATTCGGTTATTAAGTGCTTATAAAAGTTGTGTTCAGTTGGAAACATTCAGTGATTGTTCCACGGACCTCGTTTAGTGTTTGTAGTTCCTAATTTGGTGCTTTAATTAATATTTTTACTATTTTAATTTTTTACGGGAAAAAATTCTGACATCTTTCAATTTTGAAGTTTTTTAACGGGAAAATTTTTCAAAAATCTATTAATATTGAACTTAAAGTGATTATAATGACAATAATATAATAGTAGGAGATCTAAATAGATGTATTAACCCTGAAGAGAACATGAAAAGCTCAGGATTATCTTCTAGAATATAATTTGTGAGTGAAACTTTTGACATACATCAAGGAGAAAAATTTACAAAGAAAAATCACTATATGAGATCTCGGTGGTGGACTAGTGGATGCCTATTTGAATCTTAAGTACCTCTACACGCTTCCCTACTGGTATAGACCGCATCTGATCCGTATATGAGGCTAGACATCATTCAAATTTCGAAATCTTTAACGGCAAAATTATTCTTAAAATACACGAAAATGTTTTTTACGAATATAATATACTAGCACGAGTTACATATACACCCGGAGAGCATAGGATTACCTTCTAGAACACATTTGTGCGTGAAACTATTGTCATATATATAGATAAAGGAATAAACAATACTTCCGCATTTGGTAGTGTATCATGAGTGTTCATTTGACTTCTAAGAAATTGGATGTGCTTCGTTAATGGAGTGAACTGTATTTGATCTGGGATAGAGACTATAACAGATAGACGTTTAATGTGTCATTAAAGTCTAAAAAGGTTAATTTTTTATTGACGTTTATTGTGTCAGAATAGAATTTCACTTTTCGTGTTGAATTTTGCTTTTATATGAGTTGTGCATTATTAAAATCAGTAAACAATTATTACAGTGATATAGCTTAATACTCGGAGTACAATACTTGTGCCCTTATTAATGTTTTGTTTACTTTTTATTTTTCTCGGAAAAAAATTTTTGACAAATTTATTTTCGAATCCTTTAACGGTTAAAATTTTCTAACGTTATATACACTATTTATAGTGGTGCATACAATATAATTAATAAGATAACGAGTGTTTAAAAATCATAAATGACATCATTTAATGATTCTAATTCATCAATTAATTTAACAAACCTAAATTTTGAAATGCCTATTGATGAAGATGAAAATATAACTCAAACGGACAGCGAATTTATTCTATGTGAAATAAATAATCAATTAAATAATTTAAATAAAATCATAAATGAAAGTAAAAACACCAAAAAATAAATCAAAGACATAGTAGCTGAAATGAATAATACTATTAAAAGATACAAGAGAAAAGGGATAAAAAATATAAAAAATTTAAATGAATGTGATAATACAATTAATAATAATACTAATAATAACAATTCTAAATATGTAACTAGAGAGGAATTTAAAAATGAAATAAATAATGTATACAAAGACATAAATAATTTAAGTAACTTAATCAAAAATGGATTTAACGGGATAATGAGCTGGAAAGATATTGCATCTAAAAACTTAAATAAAAATACTCCTCAAAACGATATAAACGATATAACTAACATTGATATTACTAATGAAAAGGTAGACCTGAATAATTTGAATAAAACACACAAAAAAACCAATTAAAATAATTATTAAAACTAACAATGAAAACTATAATGAAACTTTAAACAAACTAAAAAAGAAATTAAAGGATGAAACTAGGAACAACATAACCAGTGCTAGGAAAACTAACGCAGGCAATACTATTCTAGAGATTAAAGACGATCGCGAAATCAATAAAATGGTTGAAGAAATAAACAATATTTTAGGCAATAATAAAAGCGAAATCACTAGTGGGAGCAAAGACGTTGTTGAATTAACAAATTTAGAGTTTGACTGCACCGAAATAGATATATTAAACAAAATAGATGAAACTCTGGGAAAAAATAACAATATCAAAATTAAATGGATTAGAAACTACAACAATAACTACAGAATTTCACTCTTAGAAGGAACCAAAGATTTCATAAATAAATTAAAAGAGATTAAATATATCAAAATAGGCTGGAACATCTGTAGACTACAAGATAAAAAGTACAAATTACCACCTTGCAAAAAGTGCAGAATTTACGGCTATAATATTAAAAACTGCAAAAATGAGGACATAAGTAACAACTGTAAAATTTGCAACGAAAAAAATCATACAAGCGATAATTGTTCACATGACCCAAATTGTAAATCATGCTACACTTTAGGATTCAACGATAAATACTATCCAGGACAGAAAATATGCATGGCATATAAAAAATTATCAGAAAAAGAAAAACCAAACATTAACAACAACAATATAGAAATATGACTAGACAACAACACTAACAATTATAAAAATAACAAATTAAAAATCTTACAAATTAATCTAAATAGAAACAAACAGGCTATGGATCTTTTACTACAAAAATGCACTGAAGATGAAATAGATTTTGCTATGGTTTCAGAACCTAACAAAAATATGATTAAAAATAATAGATGGATCAAAGATAATAATTTGGATGCTGCAATATTTATTGAAAACAACAAAATTGATATAGTTAAATTAGGAAATGGAGATGGCTTTGTTTGGATAGAAACTAAATTTTCAGTAATTTATTCTTGTTATTTTTCCCCGAATATATGTCTAAATGAATTTGAAAACTTCCTAGAAAACCTCAAAAACAGTATTAAAAATCACAAAAAACCAATTTTAATAGGAGGGGATTTCAATGCTAAAAGTAAATTATGGGGCTCAACTATGGACAATAAAAGAGGTTTTAAACTAAACGAATGGATATCTGAAATGGATCTCATAATTTTTAATAAGGGGACATGCCCAACCTTCAAAAGATGAAATCCAACCTCATATATAGACATAACATTGGGTTGTGAAAAAATAAATAATAAGTTAAAGAAATGGGAAGTTGATAAATGTGAAAATTTTAGTGATCATTTCTATATTTTAATTGAAATTGAAAATGAAAAAACAAAAAATAACCTTAAGAAAAATTTCAATAATGGTTGGAGATTTAATACAAACAATATTCTAAGTATTAAAGAATTTATCAAGCACGAAACTACTAACGGTAGATTAGAAACAAATGCAAAAGAACTTCATAAATTATTAACTAAAACCTGCGATAAATTCCTACGTAATTTATCATCTGAAAAAACTTGGAAACCAAAATTCTGGTGGACCATCGAAATAGCTAACTTAAGAAAAGAATGCAATTCTTTAAGAAGATCCTTAACCAGAGATAAAGGAAAACTAATTACATTATCAAATAACAATGAACTAAAAGATTTAGAAAAATTATTACAAAAAAAAGAAAAGAACTAAAAAAAAGCTATTATATCCTCAAAAAGAAACCAATGGAAATTACTATGTGAAGAAGTCGAAAATGACATATGGGGTTTAGGTTACAAAATTGTTACTGGAAAACTAGGCTTAAGAATCCCAATCGAGATATCAGATGATACACAATTGAACGTAGCAAAATCACTTGAAGATGAAATTGAAAACTGCACAGTAGAAGAAGTTCTAGAAGCGGGAGCTAAACTTGCTGCCAAAAAAGCTGCAGGCCCAGACGGAATCCCTCCCGAAATTACCAAAATTGCATGTATATAGGGTGATAAATTTTTAACAAACGTTTTCAACAATCTGATCAAAAAAGGTGAGTTCCCTGAAAAGTGGAAAATAGCCAAATAATTATTAATAGAAAAACCATCAAAATTAAACAAGACCGAGAAAAAATATAGACCTCTTTGCATGATTAATAGTATAGCCAAAATCTTCGAACATATAATCAATAACAGAATCAAAATTGAATCAGATAAATTAGGCGCTCTTTCTGACAGACAATACGGTTTCAGGAAAGGAAAATCCACAATAGACGCCATACAAAAAGTTATTTACTTATTCAAACACGCATCTAGCTGCAGGGGAGGGGAACAATTCACGATTCTAATAACTTTAGACATTAAAATGCCTTTAATAGTGTACCTTGGTTAAAAATTATACATGCTCTAGAATCTAAAAAATTCCCGAAATACATTATCAAATTAATACAGGCTTATCTTAACAACAGAAAAATTTTAGTAGGAAAAAACGAAGTCATAAATATGACATGTGGTGTACCACAAGGTTCTATTTTAGGCCCACTTCTTTGGAATATTTTCTATAATTCTGTTCTAGAATTAAACTTTCCTGTTGGTACAGAACTTATAGCATTTGCAGATGATTTGGGGATTTTAATAAGTGGAAAAATAGGGATGTTCTGGAAAACAAAAGCAATAAATGTTTAAGAATTATATCCAAATGGATGAATGAAAACCAATTATGTTTAGCAAAAGAAAAAACCGAAATTATAGTATTGCAAGGTAGGAACACAATTAAATAATTATCAATAAATGTTGAAAACGACACTATTAAACCTTCTAAATCTGTAAAATATCTTGGAGTTTGGCTTGGTATAAACCTAAGTATGAAAGAACATATCATTAATACTTGTGCTAAGGCTGACCGTATTGCAAACTTACTGAATGGATTAATGCCTAATATTGGTGGCCCGAAAACCAGATCTAGACACCTTATTAGCCTTACCGCCCAATCAATCCTCCTATACGCTGCACCTATTTGGTCCTCATGGCTCAATACAACTAAATACAGAAAGCTAATGGAAAGCGTACAAAGAAAATGCGGAATAAGAATTGCTAGATCGTATAAAACAGTTTCTACGATAGCTATTCAAGTTATTGCGGGGATCGTTCCAATCGATCTACTAGCCGATAAAAAAAAAATAGAAAAGATCAAAATTACTGCTTAAACAAACTTGAAGAAAAAATCAAAATCATAAGTATATGGCAAGATAGATGGAATGTTAACGACGGAATAGGTACCTATACAAAAAATTTAATCCCTGATTTACAGATTTGGTTAGACAGAAAGCACGGAGATATAAATTATAGTATCACTCAATTCCTTACTGGGCACGGTTGCTTCAATAAGTACTTAAAAAGATTCAAAAAAAGAGATGATGAAATATGTAATTACTGCTGCGAAATAGATGACCCTGAACACACTTTCACCAAATGTGAAAGATGGTCAAATGATAGAGAGGAAGCAGAAAGAAGCGTAGGCAAAGTAGATAACTGCACAAAAATCATTGACACTATGCTAATTAACCAAAGTAATTGGGATATTTTAAGCAAAATGATTGAAAATATAACAATGAAAAAAGAAGAAGAGGAAAGAGAGAAGCAAGAACGGGAAAGAGAACAACTAAATAGCAGCGTAGAAAGTTTATAGACAAACAATGTAATAATTATCACTATGAAATTAACAAAAACATAACAAATTTCAGGTAGTATGATGAAGTAATGTCTTCACAATTCTGTCATACTTACCTAGAGAAATGAGAGGTGGTTTTAGTGGGTAGTGAGCCAAGGAGGCGAGTCCCACAGAGCCAAGTATAGATTGGTCGTGCATAAAGCATTTCCTCCTCTCCAAAAAAAAAAGGTTAGGTTAGGTTAGGTTAGGTAAGGTTAGGTTAGATTAGGTTAGGTTAGGTTAGGTTAGGTTAGGTTAGGTTAGGTTAGGTTAGGTTAGTTCCCCTACAAAGGAATGCACCTTGTCGTGGTGTAGGGGCCCGGTAATCCACCCTCAGCGAACTGCTCATCGCCAGCTGTCAGGCCGAGGCAGGATAGATGGCGGTGGGGATGAGAGGGGGATGTACTGCCAAAGCATTCTGGGGCTCATCACCGTGTTGGAGTGGGAGCCCTCCTTCCCTAGAGTCTCTTTCGCTCACCCGCTTTCCTATCGACCTCCCTTGGTCCCTTGGTCTTTTCGGCTCCCGATGCTATTAGGTTTCGAGGGCTAGGGGGCCAAAATAACTGTAATTTACACTTATGGTGAATCCCAACACCAAAACACAAAATACGGGAGCGGGCCTGGCAGGAGGCATAAAATGCACAAAATAAGCAAAATGTCGAAAACCAACGATTTTTCACTTACGGGACAGGGGCTCGGAACCCCAGAACCGGTCGGACCGGGAGGTGGTCAAGCAGGCCCCCACCGACCGCAATCCAGCGACTGCGAGGTATCCCCGGTGAGGCATCAGGCCGGGTTACCAATTACTACTACTGGGCTACCCACACCAAGACTTTCGCTCTCACCGATAAAGACATGGTCGCTACCCCCGGGGAGCACAAACAGCAAGACCGTCGACCTCATCTGGGATGAAGAACTACGTCGATCGGCAAAGAAAAGGAAAGCCATGGAGCTGGACACCGAAAAGGAAGACATAGGAGAATCAAAGGCAACTAGCAACAAAAATGAAAGACCGGCCTTGAAATTCCAAGAGTTGTATTACGACCTGATAAAGGAGACAAAGAATTTAAATGGCCACATTGCAAATAATACTAGGTCGGAGATAAAGACAATAAACGCCAAAATAGTAAGCATCACTTCACAGCTTACCACCAAAGCAATGAAAGAACTTCTGGAAAACCTTATAAGGAACTCGGAAATGGAAAACAACGGAGACAAGGCAGCAACTAGGAGCGGTGTCCCACAGCACAGTGTCGGGACCCAAACACAAACGCCGAACGAACTAAAAATACAGGACATACGAGCCATGATGAGAAAGGAAGCAGATTTTAGGACATTCGAGGAGTGTGCCAATATGGAATGGCCAAAGGGCACTTTCGAAAATACAGTAACCAAAAGAGGTGATCCAATAAGTGAAGAGGCCCAAGAAGCGGTCCTAATATGGGCAGCCCCTCAAAATATGGAAGTGGTGTCCGAGCAGGCGCAGGCCATCCAGCGCAGATTCAACCTATACAAGAAATTGGCCCTGAATAAAGGAAAAATAGCGCACACATCTACAGTGACAACAACATATGGGGAAACGGGCTGCTTCTCGGAAGAGAGACACATTTATACGCTAGTAAATAGGGAATCGGGAGACGAACCGGCAGATCTAGAAGTTATGTTTAACTGCCTGAAGGCGGCTAGAGACATGCTACTAGTACATGACCGCCAAAAGGCAGCAATAAGTTGGGCAGGTGCTGGAATCAAACAAGAGGATGGAGCCACGATCCGAAAAATGATAGAATTCATCTTTGGTAGCACCGACATTTATTTAACAATTTACAAATCCGACCAAATTAATGAACAGAAAACGGCAACACGGTATAGAAGGCGCACAGACAATGTAATTGTGATAAATGACTCTTCCTGCACATATGCGGACATGTTAACGAAAGTTAAAAGCTCATTGCAGGAGGAGTCAAAAAATGAAATATACCGGACTCGGAAAGCGAAGTCCGGCGCATTGGTCCTAGAAATGAAAAGAGGGGCCAAGGGCATGGACGTAATAAAAAAAACGGTGGAAGATGCAGCTGGCAAAGAACATGTAAGGGCCAGCCACGGGAATCACGTCCCTATCATCATAAATAATGTAGAAGAAGACGTGTCAGACAAGGAGGTCATAGAAACCTTACAATCGTATGGCAGTACCCCAATTCAAATTAGGTGGACGCGAAAACTAGGTAACGGCTTCCAGACAATGGGTTTGTTAGTGTCAAAGGAAATGGAAAGGATACTAATAAAAACGGAGACGGTGAGAATCGGGCTCAATACATGCCGCATTAAACAACCAACCAACAGGATCAGGAGATGTGCCCGCTGCTTAGGGTACGGGCACAGAACAACAAACTGTAAGGGAGAAGACCGTACAAACAAATGCCGTAACTGTGGCGAAGACGACCATAAATCAGCAGAGTGCAAAAATATGCCAAATTGTATGGCATGTAAAGACGTCGGGGAAACGGAGGCACTATCTCACTACCCTGGCAGTAAAAGGTGCACGGCATATAAGAAGGCCGCAGAGGAAGAAGCAAGGGCGGCAACAACCAGAAATGCAAGGTCCGCAGTAACACAGAACAGGGAGACAGAGGCTCCACTCACGAGAGTACCACCATGGAAGTAAAAGCCCTACAATTAAATGCCAACCGGAGCAAGGGCGCACACGACTTATTAGATCAGATGCAAAACGAAAAGGACTATGAAATTTTACTAATTAGTGAACCAAATATCAAAAGAATGAATGACAGCTGGATAACCGACAGCAAATGGGGCGACGCAGACGTCGCCATCAGACTAAATAAAAAAGTTAGGAACCACCTACAAGCCTGGGGCTCTCCAAGAAAAGGTATCGTATGGGTCAAGGTGGACAATACCATCTGGATCTGTTGTTATATAACCAAAAACATCCATATGACACAGTACGAACAATTTCTCACAGACTTAGAAATAGAGATGAGAAGGTTAAATAATAAGAAAATTATCTGTGGAGATTTTAATGCAAAGGCGACAATATGGGGATCCAGAGCGACCGATACAAGAGGGCAGGAATTGAATGAAGTTATGGCAAGCCTGAGCATGAACATCATAAACAAGGGATCGACACCCACCTTTTCACAAGGAACACGAAATTCGGTAATAGACGTGACCTTCGGAAGCCAAAATATATGCGGGCAGATCAGGGACTGGAAGGTGTTGGAAACGGAAACACTAAGTGACCACAAGTATGTAGAATTCAAGGTAATATGGCAACAACAACAACGGCATGCCGATAAACCCGAAAATAGGACTACCTGATCAATTAACAAAGCGGACTGGATTGCCTTCAAACACTATCTCCAAGCACAGCAACCTATCAGCTACGGAACGGCTGATCAAATGGCAAACTCTTTGATGGAGAAATTAACAAAGACGACAAATCTGCACATACCTAAAAGAAACCAACGCGGTCGTCAGAAAGTGTACTGGTGGAATGACAAGATAGCTGCAGCAAGGACTTCACTAAACCAAACACGGCGCAAACTCACCAGAGCAAGAACGGCAAGAGACACGTGGGGTCAAATAGCGGAGGAGTATAAAAAAGCAAAGGCCGCCTTAAGAAAAGAAATATGCAAAGCCAAGGAAAACGCGTGGAAGGCACTCTGCAATGAAGTCGAGACGGACCCCTGGGGAAAACCATATAAAGTAATAATGAAGAAGTTCTCACAAAAGCCACCTAGTATCGAGGCAACAGTGACGGGCGGGGTCAGAACTGTGATAGAGAAGCTATTCGTAATAGAGGAACAAGAAAACGACCATTGGAAGACACGACAAACTAGAATCCAGGACATTCCCCCTGTAAGAATCGAAGAGGTACTGCAAGCGGCAGACAAAATTAAAAATAAAAAAGCCCCAGGGCCAGATGGTATACCCGGGGAAGTGGTAAAGACCGCCGTACAAGCTATACCAGGAGACTTCGCCAAAGTGGCGGAACAATGCCTAACAGAGGGAAAGTGGCCGAAGAGATGGAAAGAGGCAAACCTGGTCCTAATTCCTAAGCCTAACAAAGACAAAGAGGACCCAACTGGGTATAGACCGATTTGCCTCCTCGATACCGCAGGGAAGCTACTGGAAAGAATCGTGGCAGAAAGACTAAAAGAAGAGATTACGGCCAAAGGGGGACTGTCTGACCATCAATATGGGTTCAGAGAAGGAAGATCCACCGAGGATGCGATAGAAGACGTGCTGAAAACAGCCAGAAGGGCAAACACCGGACCACTGAGGAAGAGAGAACACTGCCTGGTAGTGGCGTTAGACGTCAAGAACGCCTTCAACTCTATTCCGCATATAAAAATTATGGAAGAGTTGAGGAAGAGGAAAATTGCACCATATCTCCAAAACATAATCGACAGTTACCTCAAGGATAGATCTTTATCAGCGGAAAGAGGCGCCAACAAAGCACCCTTTAAGTTCAAAACACATGCAGGGGTTCCGCAAGGCTCAATATTGGGTCCACTACTGTGGATACTAATGTATGATAGCGTGTTACACCTGAGTCTGCCACGAGGAACAAAAGTGGTCGCCTTCGCCGATGACGTTGCTTTAGTGGTGACTCACAGAAACCCGAATCTGCTGAAGCAGATAACAACCAAAGCAGCAAACTGTATTGGACAGTGGATGACGGAGGCAGGCCTTGAACTGGCAGTAAACAAGACAGAGGTAGCGTGGCTGTCAACAAGAAGGTCTGGCAGAACCCTTGTAGCAAAGGTACAAATCCTAGGAGAAGAGATCGACATCAAAAAGACGATAAAGTACCTTGGCGTGGTTATTGGATGCAACCAACAATTTACACCACACATCGAGATAGCATCCAACCTGGCTAGCCACGCAGCGATAGCCCTGTCCAGACTGCTACCTAACGCTGAAGGACCCGGTGAGGGAAAACGACGACTCCTAGCAACGGTAGCTAGAGCTAAACTATTATACGCATCAAGGGTCTGGGCAGAAAATGCCACTAAATCGAGGCGAAACAAAGCTAGGCTCAGGAGAGCAATGAGACCATGCGCTCTACGAATAATTCGGGGATACAGAACCATATCCACCGATGCCGCAGAGGTTCTAGCACGCCTGCAACCAGCGGACTTACTTGCCGAGGCAAGACCCCTATGCTGGAGAGCAAGGAAGGACGGTCTCTCGTCGAGAGAGGCTAAGAGCATGGCGGATGCACACATCCTCAGGGAGTGGCAAAAACGATGGGACACCTCAACTTCATGGACCGCGAAAGTAATACCGGATATCAAACAATGGATGGAACGCGAACACGGGGAATGTTCGTATCACATGACCCAGATCCTAACGGGCCACGGATGCTTCGGTAACTACCTAAAAAAGATCAACAAAATAGACACTGACATCTGCATCTTTTGCACCAACGGGGTACCGGACGACGCGAGACACACCTTAGTGGAGTGTGAGGCATGGGAGGAAGAAAGACGAGAACTTGAAACCACAATAGGGAAACAAATCCCCAAAGAGCCCAAGGAAATTGGACAAACCATACTGAGGAAGGAGGAGGCATGGAAAGCCCTAGATATGTTCTCAAAGAAAGTTCTCCATAAGAAGGACCAAAAAATGGACACCCTTAAAAGCACCGGGTACAGGTCATGTTAAAACGTATAGGTATAGGACATTAGGTTAGAGTTCAAACTTTTGTTTTATTGTTTTTGTTTTGTTGGTATTTTCTCTTCAATTATGGGATAAAACGGATCAAGAATTATAGTTTGTTTTAAATTTTAATTTAGTTTAGTTTATAGGGTAGTAACAATGTAATTATGTTATTATGTTATTAATTAATAAAGGGGGGAGCAATCGGCGAAGCATACACTAAGCGTGTTACCACCGATGCTCCATTTCGCAGGGGCCACTTGCTGTTGTCAGCCTCGCGGCGCAACCTACGTCCCTAAATTAAAATAAAAGGTGTAGGTATCAATGTTATTGTGCTATACTAATCAATGTGATTCCAGAAGAATGTCCCCAAACAAGTAGACCATAGTTCATTATGCTATGACAAGTAGCATAATAAACTAATTTTAAAATATGTTCTGAAACCTTATTGCCTAAATTTCTCAGTAAGAATATGTTGCTACACAGTCTGGCATCTGTATTTTGCGTAAAAGTTAATGTAGTATTAATCACACCTCTCAAGAATTTAGACTCGTTTGAAAATTGAATGAGATCATATTCGCACTTATGTAGTGTGCACATCATTGTTACAGTTTTGGAAGTATTAGGTTGGGGAATAAATCGGTTCGGTTTTTTTCAAAGAGCTTTATTTAAACAAAAAACAATAATTATAACAATACATTAATCAATGATATATTCACCATTACTGTTTACGACCTCCTCCCACCTCTCGACCAATTTGTTGATGCCGTTTCGCCAAAAATCGCCCGGTTTAGTGTCGAAGAAGTTGCTG